>JZKD02S1744270.1:456306-481306 GCA_000966675.3 Picea glauca | reverse complement strand
ATAAAGAAGAAATTCATACCTTTTGTGTATGTGGCACATTATGTAGATCAAAGAATTGCTCCATATGAAGTATCCATGTGATTGGGTCCTTGCCATCAAACTTCCTCATATCAATATTAGGAACGTGGTTGGTCTTCAACCCAAAGTTGGAGCTTCTCCATTCTTGATTCACCTTCATTGTGTCCTCATCATGAATTTCATGGGATACATTTTCACTTTCAGGTGTCCTCTCTATTAGGAATTTTTTCAATCCTTCCATGATATCCCCTTTTAAACCTTCCATCTTAGTATTTATTGCCCCAAACTTAACTTCCATTGAATCCATCATCTCTTGTAGTTCATCTTTTGTTACTTTATTCTTTTGTAAATCATTTATACGCATTTCTTCACCTTCATCAAGAGTCCAAGTAGGATTGTCTGGAGGCTTATTTGGTGTAGAAGTTCCCTTTTTTGGTGGCATGTTGGCCAAGTATCACTTTAAACCTTGATTTTGAGGTGGTTTTGCTAGGCAATATTCTATTTATTGTATCTCCAAAATTTCATCCCTTTTGAGTATGAAATTTTCTTTTTTGTAGGTCTTTGATGTTTTTTCTCTGTAATTCCATAAGCCTGATAAAAATTAGATGTGCCAAGTGGAATTTATGGTAACTTCCCCACAACTTGCTGATTTTTGGACTTTCCACAAGATCTCACTTGTATAGCGTGACCCACACAAAATAATTGATATCAAATTCTGAAACTAGTACCATAACTAGTAAGGGATATCCACTATCCAATGCAGCTAGTCTCACTCAATTTGGATGCTCTAGGAAAAAGTTATGATTATTTTACTCGGAACACCTGCTTGAGACTACTAAATAGGACTAGTCAGATACCCTATCTTCCACGGGATGTATATACAAATTTAAGATGACCCAGAAGCTAAAATTGTTAACAAAAATAAATTACTAATTTATGTGAATAGCCTCTGGAGTTCAGGGTCGGAAAATTTACAAAAAATATTTTATAGCGAACATTCTGCAATGACTCAATTCAAGATGATTCCAGAACCCTATCTTACAAAGGATGTATCTACGAAAGTATAAGGCCTTAGGAGATGACATTTTAACCCAACGTACCCTAATCCATCTACTAAATATCCTCCAAGCCATTCCTTCTAAATTTTTGTATAAAAAAGGTTATAGCAAAAATTCCAAGGTGTCTAAGATGTAGCAGTGAAACCCCAAGACCTTGTGCTCTGATACCATATGTTAGGAACCAAATATCAATATAGCATAGAAAAACCTCAGAATAAGTACTCAACGCCTTGCAAAAGAGATAAATTCAGATAATAAGCCTCTTCGAGGGGGAAACCTCCTTATTCCCACATAAATGTCCAAATACCAGATGATTCCAAATGAAAATGTCTCCTTGGTATATATAGGAGACTAGGAGGTATAATTACAACTAATGGACTAAAGCCAACAAAAATAATGTAATATTCCCCAATTAAGGGGTAATGAGCCACTATTTAGGGCTTAACACCGCGATCCATTGATCTCTGTCTACCAACAGATCTTCCGCTTCCACAACTCAAAATGTTTCCCATTAAACTTCTCGATCTCCATCTTCGAATTGCTTGCCATTTATTTTCTCTTGAAAAATCAATACCACAGATCTCCAACTGTAACAAGGCTTATCAAAATCTCGAGCCAAACCCTTGACCACAAAGGCATCCCCCTAAAGCAAACAAATCTCTGATACCAAATGTAGATTTTAACCTTGTAAAATATCTACTGCAAACATATATTCAGTAAAAGAATAGAAAAGATACAATGACAAATACGGACATTACACAAAGATTTTTCCCCTGGAAACCCAAACTGGGAAAACCAACATATTATTTATTCATTCATAGTGATACATTGTTTACAATACAATATACATATAGGAGCCAGCAACATCCAAAACCCTAAACCAATGACCTGGGTTAGTCAACAACCCTAATTCCTTAACAAGAAATAGAAAACCATCGGCAAAGAAACCATGTGCCAAAAAACCACCTAAAATATGTGACACTTTTTCCAAGGTAGAAAAATATGTGAGACGTTTTATGAGGAAGAAAAATTTTCTCATGCAAAGAATATAACACATACCCAACAAAAAGGACCTCTGACAGAAAATCAAAACTGAAATCTAAAAGATGGATCATCTTGCCACATATTTCTACCCACTCGAATCTGTACAATATCCTTTGTCAGTCATGAAAACTAATTCACAAACAAACAAGTCTGCACAGACTATCAAAGATAGATCAACACCTCTGAAAAACAAGTGTCTAAATGATGTAATTTATCCCTGAATCTTGTTATCTACAATAAGACCCTTCTATCATAAAAAATAATTAGGCTTGTGATAAATTAAGGAATGAATGAAAAATGAACTATCTCAACATAAACTCAAAGAGAAAACCTTTGTATGCTTCTCCTTCTATCAAACTCTGAGCTTGAGAAATCAAGGGTTTTCTCTATGGACCAACACAGGGGAATTGGAGTCAACTCCCATCATCGGGTGAGAACTTTAGAGAACAATGGTACACACACATGGTATACCACAATTAACTTTGCGGATAGGGTGACAATTCTCGTGATAGGGGAGACCATGAACAGAGAAGCAAGGCTCCATTTCAGCTTTGTAACAATACTTAGCACACACAGGGTATAACCCTCTTGACTCACCCAATCAACCAACTAACCACGCTGAGATGAAACAGAGACGAGAAAAAAAAATATAACCCATTGCGCAACCATCAGTAGCATGAACAAACCCATACCCAAGCGAAACAATGCGCAATGAGACAAGGCGTTCAAACCAGTAAACCCCATAACAACAAAAGACTGGGTATGGTGATACGACTGCGTGGAGATAAGTAGCCACTCTAAACCAAATGAAACCCTCCAACTAAAACCAACGAGGATGACAGAGAGCCTTTGTGGCTGCTAACACTCAGGACGACCAATAACACTATGACTTCAAACATTATTTGCAATGAAAACCACTAATGATTCATTCCAGAAAAATATCACAAATTTACACAGTTTCCCTACTTAAGGAAAGAACATACCCATACATCCCGAGCCAAAAACTATTTCATAACCAGAGAAGATTCATGGATGGCGAAAAGACATACTTGTAACCAAAAGCACCTTAAAACGCGAGCTTGCTAAGCAGTTCTTCCCCTGCTTGAAAGTCGGAATATAACCACAAAAAAACATATTTGAATAATAGATCAAATAGGGTGGCAGTGAGTGGAAGGAGTAGGAGTGACGTGCAGTAAATGCACGTCGCCTCCATGCTCAAACTCATTCAATTCCTTAGTACGCGCCAACCCACTAATCCATTAATTCCTCCAATTGAACCATGCACTGAAACCAACATGCCTTAATTTCCAAGAGCGCCACCCACATCACATATTACCATTTCCAACTATACAATAATGTATATAAACTATGTTCCCATGTAACTCAATAAATCGCATAGCTTTTATTTGTTAGCTAGGATTTACAATGATCATTTTAATGCATATAGTGTAACATGTTAGTATAGACCAGTTCCTTCCTTTTGCATTTTTTTGTTTATATTGCTTTATTTCCTTTCAATTGATCTTTATTTGTTGTTACTAACATTTATATTTTGCAGGTGTCACAAGTTAATAAATGCAGGAATAAATAGCAAAGGTAACAACAGATATCATAAGCCATCATGGCATTCGAGTCTAGAGCAAGAGAACAAACATGTATTATCCCTCATCCATATGTCGTGAATAGGACCAACATTGATCATCAATCATTCTCAATCCTGTAAGCAATGTCGAACAACAGTAAAAACATCAAATAAGAACTAGATCTGATCCTCCAACCTACAAGGGGGTCCCACCTACTAGTATTGTATATATTATTAGCTTATAATTAATAGGCTTTAGCAATACTTTGTGGGAAAAATCCTCGTTGCGATTTTAATCATCAAGAAACGGGTGACTCCACAGGGAAATTTGTTTTCAATAGATTTATAACTCATAACTCATGGTTTCATGGACCAAGAACAATAAATTAGAAGATATAACCAAAATAATTATGCAACAGGGGGAAGTGAGTGGATTTAATGGAAAAATGATTGGGAATTTGGGAATAACTCATGAAAAATGTTAAGTATGAGGGGGTTTATCCCTGTATGCATAATCATTCAACCATAATCGGCTCTTAGTCCAAGGAGAAAAATTAATGGACTTGCTCTTTTATTTCTCAAATGGATGAAGAAATGGAAAGAAGAAGCGGGAAATAACCAATCTCTTTATAAGACAACAATGAAAGCAGATAACAAATCCAAGTATGTCTTTAGGGGAAACATCGGAAACAATTGTGTAAGCTTGATTGTTATTGACTAACAATATCTTGCAGGAGTGTCACTGTGGTAGAACTAATCCAACATCTTATTCTCGACCAAAATAAATTAAAAGATGGCAAAGCAATAAAAATCCTATCAAAATAAAATTGCAGAAAATTAAAATAGCAGAAAAAAAGTGATAGAAATGTAAAAACAATAGGAAATGTTTAAAACAGAAAACATAAGTCAACAACTATAAGAAGAAAAGAAAAATAGCGAAAACTGAAAGCAAAGCTAGACTACTAAAATACAGAAAATCCAAACAGCATTAGAGCTTTTCAAGTGAGAATTGTTAGTGTTGTAGGAAAATAATTGATCCTATAAATATTTTAGAATGTAAGAATTGGTACCTAAGACAAAAGCGATCTTGAAAGGACCCAACCATAATTTCTGAAATTTTGAATGTCTTCCCTTATCAGCGTGAGCTGAATCCCAGAGAATTTTTTTTTCATTGACCTTAAACTTGATAGTCTTGACACTCTTGTTGAAATACTTCTTAACAATTTGCTGTCTCCTTTTAATATTATTGAAAGAAAACATCTCTTGCTCTTCCAAAGCTAGTAGTGTGTTTATCCTTTGTGAAACATCTGGAGAATTTAATTGTTCGATCTGTAGAGTCAACCTTAAGGAAGAAGGTTCCAGCTCAGTTGGAAAGAGGGCTTCTTGACCATAAACAAGATGGAAAGGAGTGCAACCAGTGCTTACCTCGGTGGTAGTTTGATATTCCCAGATGGAATAAGTGAGGAGAGTTTGCCACTGACGAGGCTTGTCGTTGATGAGCCTTTTGACGATTCTTACCAGATTTTTGTTGGTAGACTCAGCCTTCCCATTCCCTTGGGGATCATAAGTTGATGAAGTGAAATTTTTAACCCCCAACTTGGCTAAAAATTGAGTCAGCTTAGCATAATTGAAAGTGGGACCATTGTCTGTAATAATTTCCAATGGAAAACCAAATCTAGAAAATATGTTACTTTCAAGGAAAGAAACTACCTGATCATCTCTGGAATGCTTAAGTGGGACAACTTTAGCCCATTTTGTAAAATAATTTGTGGCTGTCAAAATAAAAACTTGTCTAGCTGAAGAAGGAGGATTAATGGGACTAATAAAATCCAATCCCCACTTTGAAAAGGGAAAGTCTGGTAGGACAGGTTGTAATGGCATGGATGAAAGGCGTTCTTTCCTAGAAAATTTTTGGCACTTGTCACAGGATCTCGAAAAAACATAAGAGTCACGAAAAATTGAAGGCCAATAGTATCCTTTTCTAATAATCTTGAAAGCAGTGGTTTTTGCAGAAAAATGACCTCCTACATGAATGGTAGAGCTTGAAGAACCATGATCTTCTTGTACAGTTTTTGTGCGTCTTCATTGTTTACACAACGAAGCAACATACCATCAGCAAATATTCGAAATAAGAAGTCTCCTATAATGACATATCGTGTAGATTCAAGAAAAAATATTCTCCTTAGATGAGTGTCTAATTTGTCTAGACATCTTTGATTCTGTAAATAATAAACCAAATTCTTGTACCAGGGATGTTCAGACACAGGGAGGATCCAATCATCAATGTAAAAGAGAGATGAAAGGGAACTATATTCTTCATCAATTTCTTTGCCATTCTCAACATGTTGAGCTAAGTGAAGGGCTAGGTCACGTCCCTTGATAGTGGTAGAAGTCACAATATTCAAATCATGCTCATGGACCTTGGCAAGCCAATGTGCAATATTTTCTAAAAGATAAGTCTGTGAGAGAAAAAAATTGACAGCAGGTAAAGGGACTATTACCAATGTATGCTTACCTAAGATGAAGTGGAAAAAAATTTCAACAGCCTTAACAAGATCAAAAGCATGTTTTTCAATAAAAGAATATTTAAATTCATCATTAGACAAACTTTGACTCATGTAAGCCACTGGTTTTTCATTTCCTTGGTCATCATTTTGCATGAGGACAACAAAAAATGCCTCCTCGGTGGCATTAGTATATATCGTGAATTCCTTCTCAAAATCCGACTTCGCCAAAACTGGTGCGGAACTGATCGCTTTCTTAATCCCTTCGAAAGCATTTTTGACATCATTTGTCCAAGAAAAAGAACAATCTTGCTTAATCAGATTATGAATTGGCTTGACCATCACAGTAAAATCTGGAACAAACCTACGAACAAAGTCAATAACCGCCATAAAAGCTTGAACGTCCTTCTGGGAAGTGGGAACAAGCAGATTAAGGATAACAACAATCCTTTTAGTATCAATTCTTATTCCTGAATCAAAGATTATGTGTCCAAGGAGCTTGCCCTCGGTAATGCCAAAAATGGACCTAGAAGGACTGAGAGAAATGCCAAATTTCCTACATCGCATGAGAACTTTCCTTAGATGACCAAAATGATCTGATTGGATTTTAGAGTACACCGTTAAGTCATCAAGGTAGATCTGAATGATCTTACCGATCAAATCGTCAAAAGCTAGTTGCATAGCTCTTTGAAAGGTAGCAACTGCATTAGATAAGCCAAAATGCATACATTCATAAGCAAAGGTACCCCAACGAGTAATAAAGATGGTTTTATATTTATCTGCCCTTTTTACTTTCATTTGGTTGTAACTGGAAAAACCGTCAAGTAAGGACATCATTTTTTACCTTGCAACTTGCTGCAAAATCATTTCCATGTTAGCAAGAGGGAAGTGATCTTTTATACTAGCTTGATTTAATGCACAAAAATCAACGTATAATCTAATTTGACCAGTTGTTTTCTGAATATGAACCAAATTTGAAATGCATTCAGAATACTTGACCGGAAAGATGATCCCAACTTTCAAGAGTTTTTCCAACTCCTTTCGAATAGTTGCTTCTAGCGCAGGGTTAATAGGCCTTTGTTTTGCCTAACTGGTTTTATGCCTTCCTTAATGGGGATAACATGTTGTATAAGGCCATGATCACAACCACAAAGATCCTCATAAGACCAAGAAAAAACATCTTGAAATTCACCAAGTAGCTTGGTAAACTTCGTTCTCTCTTCATCTAAACATTTGGCACCTATTCTAACATTCTTTGGAGTCTTGGGTGTCCCAATGTTCAAAGAGATGGTTTCACCCACCTTCCTTTTCGACTCTTCTTCTTTCTGTTTCTCCGTGTTGCCTACATCACTCAAAGAAAATGAACTCTCTAGAGGATTCAAGCCTTTAGGAATCTTGTTATCTTCTATGGATATAATTTCCTTAGGCTTGAAAGGTTTATTTTGAATGAAAGCACAAATGCTCTCATCATTAGGGAAGACCTACCAAGAATCTATATTGTCGGGGATATGTGGATGATATAGAGATTGAAATGTACAATCAAGTCTATGTGGCAGAAGCTATCGATTAGGAGAGGCTGCAAAAACAACTAACTGATCGGCCATTGAGTTTAACTCCCTCTTAACATGGGTGATGTTGAAAGATAAAAGGTTTGAAATAAGTTCCCAGATAGTTTGGGTGTATCGTTTCATCAACTTGTTGCTAGGAGAGTAAATTTTACGTACAAGATTCACAAAAAGTTCAGAATCCCCAAAAACTGAAAGGTGACCACAACCAAGATTATAGGCATTCTCAATGCCCAATAACAAAGCTTCGAATTCAGTGACATTGTTTGTGCAAGAAAAATCCAACCTATAAGAAAAGTTATGGATTTTTCCTATAGGAGAAATCAAGATAATGCCAGCCCCATTACCTTCATTAGAGCATGAACCATCAAAGTGCATGTGCCACATACCATCATCTAAATCAATTTGTTTCAAGGGAATGTTATCCTCCTTAGAAAAGATGGAGTACACTCCTAGGTCTTCTTTGATATAGTTTACATTAAGCTATGGGACACTCTCTATGGAAGGTGATATCCTTCCCTCTCTAAGGACTATAATGTTCTTACCATTTTGAGGAATAGATAAGTGTGTTCCGTCGAGTGAGAGGTATCCTCCTGTTAAGGCTTGACAATATCTTCCCAGGATGATTGAGTAATTGTTTACTGGCATATCAATTACCTGAATGTTGAGGGTTGTCCTTATTTCAGGATGAGTGCACAAAACTAAGGTCACATATTTAATCTCACCTATGGTCGTTTGTTGTAGACTGTTATAGGAGAGAACGCTTCTGGTGTTTTCATTGGTACAAGATAAGCCTAGCTCTTCCATAATAATATTCGACATCACACTTGGGCCCGAACCGCCATCAATGAGGCAACAATGGGAAATCTTATCCATAATCTTTATAGAAATATAAAAATGGGTATTTTTCACAGGGTATCTAAAGTTATGTACACCTACTTTATTTATAGATGAATTCTCTTCATTTACCTCTTCAGAAAGATTGGCTACAATGAAATCTTTTCCTTCAATGAAATTTTTCAGATGGATCTGTTTGCAGGGATGACAACCATGTCTAGAAGGGTTGCATCTACTTTTATGTTGGCAAACTGATTTAAGATATTGTATTTGGAAGAGGGGAGAGGGGAATTAATTCCTTGACTCTCAAGAACCTTAGGAACTTGAACAATAGCAACGGGTGAGGATGAATTCGAGCTAGAAGAACTGTGGGGAAGATAAAATTTTCCCTTGGGAGCATAGGATTTGTTCCTAGTATTGATGACCATGACATCTTCTAGCTCTGCAAAATCTAGGACATCGATAGTAGCTTATGGTATCTTACCAAAGATGTTATCTTTTGCACTCTTCTTTACCTCACATGTGGTTTCCTCGCAGAATTTATACCTACTTCGAGGAAAGATATATTTAGGTTGAAAATTATTTTCAATTGGATTCCTAAAGTGGGGTGTAGAAGAGGATGAAGCTTTAGGGGTGAAAGGTGAGACATTCCCTTTTCACTCATACACTATCATACGATTGTTCATATCTTGTAATAGTTGTAAGAGAGCAAACATGTCTATCTGTTTAATTGATTCTCCCCAGGGAAGACCTGTTCTTTCAAGCTGTTCTTCATACTTTGAACAAGTATGCAGAGTGGAGCTGAGATTATCAATGGCTTTTTCCTCAAGCCTATGATGGTAGGGGGAAGGTAAGTACTTGGCTTCGGTAGTCATGAGACTCCGACTCAAATAATAACTGACATGCTCATCGTGTAAATCATCTTCTTGGACCAGAACCATGGCATTGGTAGAGTCCGAAGCAGTGAGATAAAGGAAATAATCTTGACTATAATCAGGAGGGAAAAGTAGTGGGGTACGGGTTAAAATCAGTTTCAAAGCGTTGAAGGATTTTTTGGCAGTGGTGTCCCATACAAACTCAGATCCATTCTTTAGTAGTCGAGTAAATCCAAGTGTTAACTCGACGTAGTTTGGGATAAAACGATGTAGAAAGTTTTCCTTCCCTTGAAAACTTTGTAGCTAGCGAAGTGAGGAAGGAGGAGGGATATTGGGGATCGCCTCAACCTTCAAAGGATCTACTCTGATTCCTTGATGTGACATAATTTCCCATTGCTTCCCAAGTATTCTTTGGAAATATGTTGATATCAGAGCCCAAATCCAACATAACATACATGATCTCATATTCATCGATATGCACGTTCAACTTGAACTCTCTTCCAATTATCCTTTTCCTCCTATGAACTCTACTTTCCTTCCTTTATGGAAGGTTAGTGATGTAGACCCCTAGCCACTGCTAGGGCCCATGTGACCTCTTGGTCTAGGAACGTTTATAAACAAGGAGTGGAATTAGCTCTTGGTCCCCTTTTGATCCCTCAAAACTATTTACACAGGCCCTCTACTTCCTTCCCACGAGAAAATTCATTTTTCTGGGGGTCAAATGCCCTAACGGAGCCTTCTACGTGACCCTAGGCCAAACCATAGGCTAAATGTCAACATGTTGGAAGATTTTTGGCGCTAGCACTTTTTCTTCGGCCAAACATTCATATGACCTTGGGTTGTGACCAAGTGCTAATTCAAGACTTCGGAGCTTCGGGCTTTGGGAGCTATGCTTTCACCACCTTCCAAAACCTTTTAACTTGTGAATAGGCAAAGTCATGAATAACTATGGGGATTGATGGATCCAACTATCCACCACGATCTATGGCTCACATGAGACTTTTGGATTTTTTGGCTTCGACTGTTCTACCCACTCCAACATTCTATTCTCCTGGAGCGGTGAACTCCGAACTAGATAAGATAGTTCCAAGGCTTGCTCAAGATCGACGACCTATACTAGCTTCACAGCTTTGGGCTTCAGATTTTTCCAAAGAAAAACACCACAGATTCACCTGTGCATCGGACGGATGAACATACACAACGAGAAATAAATGGTCCCACTTTCCCATCGACTAACAACCATGATTCTCTCCGGGACTCCAGGCTTTGGGAGTTTTGGATGCCTAACACTATGTATCCTCCGGAGTGTTGAACAGGAAAACTCGCGAAGTACCAAAATCAACAGCCACCACATTCTGTCAAATGGATGACCCATATCTATTTTTGAATTCAGGTCTCTGGGTGCTTGTGTAATGCAATCCTTATATCTCCCGAACGTCGAATTTACGGAGTTCCTCTCCTTCCTCCTCGTGTCCTCCTCCATATCTACAGCTAGGATGACCTCCGTAGTTCGGAACTTTGGGCATATTCACTCCAAGGTGGTTCCTAAACCCTTTCTTCAGATTACTGGGGCTCTGGACCTCTGGATATAGCACCACATGTTCACACCATATCGACGGTTGGGATGAGTGTGTGCCTTCGGGACTACAGGAAAATTCCACCCAAGCACTTCACTCAAAAAATCCTCTGGAGTGCTGGACCTCCAAAGCCTTAGATCAATTTTCACTTGTTCCACTCAAATGGATGACCAAGATTAACTCTCGCCTTCAGGAGCTCTCAACTCCAGGGAAATTTTACCTTTGTTTCTCCAGAGTGCCAAGTCTCTGGACCATGCCTTATCTGCTGACACGTGTCCTTCTTATGGATGGTCCTGATTCTCTTCAGACTCCGAGACTTTGGGAGACTTGTCTCCTCTGTGCCTAAATACAAAAAACCTCCGAACTCATGAAATCTGAAGGACATTGAGGGTTAAAACCCATGCTACTCATCTAGATCCTATGGTGGTTGTAGCTTGTGCTCAAATCCGATGGCTAGGATATTTTCTCCTTCATGCACGCTCCTCCTCCTATCTAGACTTAGATCTGATGGTCTAGATTTGTTTCCGCAACCAATCCAATGACTGTTGTAGCTTCCTTCTCCATTGATGCTACACTTTCCTTCCAATGAAGGATTCATTGATAATTTTCAAAGGATTTGACCTTTGAATATTTTTTTTCAAGTTGACTACTCGGCCTCTACCTGTGCTACATCCTCTGAACTTTTGAACTAAAAACTAGTTCACTTGCACATGACTTGCACTTCTTCTATATTCTAGGACGTAGATTGTTTTTAGTCTCTATGCATCTTACAGAGCTTCTGTGCACACTTTCACTATTCCTCCTGAGCTTTAAATTCTTCGTCTGACAAAGGGACTCGACCCTTTGTTCCTTCAACGATTTCTCATTCTCTTCCTCGGGCACTCTGCGCTCATTCTCCATATCTTCACGAACACTTTCAACGTGTTTCTTCAACACTCTCCTTGTTGACTTCTCTCTTCTTCCTCAGTTTTTACCAACACTTCAACAATGTGTTGGCTTTGTGTACTCCTTGCACTCACCTCCTGAGTCGTGAATTCTAAAGATTCACTTGCACACTCCTTTCACTCTCTGTGTATACTTGCACTCGACTCTCCTCTGAGTCTTAAATTTTGGTGTTCCCTCTTGGAAACCTTCTCACAGAACTCGAAATATATTTATCGCACACTCCTTGTAGAGCCTCCTTCTTTGAAGCCTTGAGACATTTTCCTTCTGAGATTAAGACTAGTTTTGATGTTCCCACCTGGCACGCTCCTCACAGAACTCTTGGATGAGTTCTCACACAGTCCTTGCACTAGAATTTTAGAGTTCTTTGACAACACTAAGGTGCACTCCTTTCACAACTGTGAGAGCCCAAAACTCCTTAGTAAACTACATATAGGGAATTTCTATCTACTTCCTACACATAGAATATAACATCAATCCATGGAATTCATAGAAAAACACAATAAGCACATTCAGAAACATTTAGAAAATGAATATAACAACACATAGATACCTCATGGGAAGAAAAAACTAGTCTTTGTATTAATATTTGAATGGTTTGTACAATTTTTACAAGGTTGGACTACAACTGAGTCTTAGCTCTTCTCCTCTCCTCTCTCTCTCTCTTATTCTCTCCTTAGAATCTAAATCTCGCCTCTAACTCCCTCTAATTGACTAATGAATTCTTAATACAAAAGATCTTTTTACAAAAGAGGGGCTTCTTGCGCCTTCCTCCATCTACCTACGTGCATTAACTTACAATAAATTAGATTTAATTGATAACTAGTCTGAATCGGACCTAAATATATCTACCTATCATCCATTAAAGCCGACTTCAAATGAAGCCTATACAAACACATGGGATCGACTTTCCTTGATCCTGCTAAACTTTAATTACATTAAATTTTGCATTTAAAATTTTAAATTCAACTCAAAACTCGAAAGAAATGGCGCGTCCTTCTTTGGTTTATGTTCTCTCCAAGTGAACAGATGGGATATCTTTCTGGCGTGTTGCTAAGGTGGAGCGATGTTCCTACATCATACTCCTGCACTAGCAAAAATCATGAGCTCCTACTCATAGCTCCTCTGCTGTTGTTGCTGAGATCCTCCAGGGTCCCAAACTTCACTTTGGATGTTTCCATCTTCTCCTTTACTATGTTGTTGTTGTTCTATTGCTTCTACAGTTTCTCCTCTGGTCAATCTCTCTCTGTTGTTGGTTTTCTCCTACGCTGATTTCACCATCAACCTTCTTATCTCTTCTATCTCCTTATCCAGATGGTCCACTTGCTGGCTCCTTCTTTGCAACTTGCTCTGTTGTTGCATTGTCTCTCCATCACACATATCAATGGGAAGATCTTCTCGATATCCCATGTTGAATTCACCTCATGTGGCCTTAACTTACCACTCCACTGTAAATTCAAATTTTGTATCCATACTACCAAGTTTCTGCTCGGTGATCTCCTCTGAAAGTTTTATTTCTGCCAGTTCCTCTACTTTCTTGTCATCACTTTCTACTAGGAAAAGTCCAGCTGCATCCAGTTGCTCCTCAAGATGGAATTATTCTCCTCTACTCTTCATGGCTGTATCCCTCTAGAAGTATTCTTCTGTTGCTGGATTTTCTAACCAATCCTCCAACAACTTCAACTCCTTCTCCCATGGAGTGAGCATTGGATCAGAATGCTCCTCTTCTTTCATCTCTTGGGCAGATGTGAATTTATGATCAATCCTCTCCTCCATGATGATATTTGTTGGTTGTCCTCCTTTTGCACCTGCAATATGTGCATTGGCCTCTGCTGGGATAATTGGAAGGAATATGTTTATTCCCCCAATCATTAGAATGTATCTCTGATCCTCCTCATCTGTCAGCGTTTCTAGCTGATACGAACTCATCTTGAGTTCTCGAGACTTTTAGACAGTCTCATTTTCTTCACCTTTCCCACCTAGAAATATGAACTTTCATTTCTTCCCTCTTGACAGTCTGCGAGATCCTCAACTAATATCTTCTTATTTCACATTTGGAAATCTAAAATTTCATCTCTACCCTCCTGGAAGTCTACGATATCCTCAACTGATCTCTTCTCCTCATCGTCACTGAGGTTTTCTCCAACCTATGGTTTGTTATCACTCCAGGAAACTCTCCTAGGCTATAAGTCAGAGATCCCTGGTAACTTACTCTTTTTGGAAACTATTTTCTTAATAATTGATGTGGTTTTTGGATCAAGATGAATATCTAGGAACTGGACTGTGTCTTTGATACTATCTAGTAATATCAAATATCACAAGGCCTTCTAAAAATGCAATTAGACAAGGGTTGATCAAATAGAATAGAAGCTAGTTGTTGAACCAGATTATACTCATGTAAAACAGTAGGCACAATGGGTTTAAAAACTAAGGCAATAACTTATGATTCTTAACCTAATCAATCAATTAGTGAGATAACAGTCACATGTAGATTGAATAAGCGCCAACAAAGAAATCATTCACTCATAAGATATCATAGAATAGAAAAGAAAGGTCTGAAAAAACAGATGAAGGAAGCTTGCAATGTTTCATATATTAAGAATGAGTCTTAGTTACAGTAGTAGCATGTAGAACCCCAAAATCGAACCCTTGGTTCATCTTCTAACCTTAGCTTTATAGCTTTACAAAACAGTTCTGAGATCCTAAAAACATGGATCAAATAAACTAAAAATAGTAAATCAAAATCTACTTGCAAAAGATGTGGGATGATCCCTAAAAGTGAGGTCAATCCAAAATTTTCTAATCCTCCTCTCTTCTTGAGTGTTGGTGTAGTGCAGGATAGCCTCCCAAGGCTGACTGATGACTCTTCCAAGAGATAAAATTCGAATTTGCTGAGGTGTGCCAAAATCTTGATTTTTTGCCTTTGAAAACGATACCAAAAATGATTAAAACACCTCTTATTATCTTATCCCTCACAAATAGAATTCAAATCTAACTTGATAATTTACCATTTATCCATTAGAATTGATTTCAAACCATTTGGATTCAAAAAATCCCGATCTGGGCAAAAACATTAGCCTGCTGCCCTGTAACAGTTTTGCAAAGCATTTTTTGACATCTGATCTTGCGGGGTTATTTTGACTATCTTCTTGAGATTCAAATCCAAATATGATTGCATCACTGGAAATCCTAGGATGTGTAGTCATCAATCGACTATTTGAACGCGCGAAACGGACATTCCAAGGCTGAGAAAAACGTTTTTTCCCAAAGGCAGTTTTTAGGAAATTCTACAGGTTTCGGTGGTTAACTGTATCCAAATTTTGGTAGATTATCCACCAAAAGTGCTCCTTTTTGGTGATTAATGAGCACTCCTGGGCTCGTCTAAACCACCAAAACATAGAAGTTGTTCAAAAAACAAAATATTAAAACTTTGATTACCTACACCTTTGTAAACGGCTTCAAGGATTCTTTGATGAAGATCCTCTCTTTCTGACCGGTCTTGAAATTTCAGCTTGATGTGTTTTTGTTGGCGTTTCTGGCTCAAAAGAAGTGGAAATCTCAGCAAGTGTTTCCAGCCTTATGGGTTTGGCTCCTTGGAGAGTTTTTTCCTTCAGTTTCAGCTTGAGAATTCTGAGTCTTCTATACAACTTTGCATTTTCTTGCATAAGTAGTTTGTTTCTTTCCATGTAATCCATCTTTTCCTTAGCGTTATAGAAATTTCCCAGGTCATCTATATTCTAGCCAGAAGTGCCAAGAAAGAAAACTTCATCGAGATCAAACTGATGAGGATTTGTCACAGAAACAAATGTATTGTATGCTGATGTTCGAGAGAACAAACATGTATGCAAAGGCTGCTGCAGCAAAGAGAAATTTGTTGGATCATGTGGCCCTAGCATTATATCAATAGGCAGAGCTGCTGCAAGCTGTGTCAAAGAAAGGTCCAGTTCCCTGATGGGATCTGCAAGTCTACCTTGATCCTTTAATCCAAGGGAATGACTTGCTAGAAGGCTCTGCTGCATATCAACTGAATCTCCAAAAATAATGACATGGACAATTTGGGCAGCCATACTTTGCCCCTGTTCATCGCTAGAGTGGCCTGTCACATAATCAATAAGAAGCTGAAATTGAAGAGGATTAGACTTGATACTACCCACCCTGAGCCCAGAAACAAGGACTATATATTTATGGTCTTTCAAATTGTAACCAGACTGATGAGGGCGTTGTGGTGGCAGGCCAGCTTCCAGAATGCTTTGTTCATAGAAGTCACCATCACTGTTTTCTTTACCATGAAGCGCAGTTACAACACCTCTCCTTTGAGTATTCATCCAATATTGAAGGCTTGAGTTGCATTTGTTTGTACACAATTCCGACTATAATACATTCTTTACCATCATTATCAATATGAGAAAAGGACTGCAAATACCAGGTACAACTCCCGCTGCAGCAAGTTATTGGAGACATTTCCCTAATGAAAAGAAACAAATGGCTGTAGGGTAACTTTACTGCTCCAAAACCAGAAAACACAGCCATAACTGTGACACCTATCACTCCAACTCCGCTGAGTAGTTGAGGTATTGTGAAAAAACCTTTGTCTGGTGAAGGCATAGGAAAGTGAATGCCCATGTGCCAAAATGCATAGAGAAAAGCCAATATGAACAAAATTGCTCCCAATGCTGCTCATTCTTTGCCTACTCCGTTATGGCAGAGCATCAAATAGCAATGGTAATAAGGCAGAATGAAGACCAATAATGTAACCAAACAAAACAAGTTCATTTTCCAATTTATCCACCTTGCCTGTATAGAGAGGAGAGGTATAATCTTGAACAGAACAAGCTGGAGAAGATTGCAGGAGAAAGAGAAAACAATGCTGAAGAGGATCTGGATGAGAGCCTATTTCTCTTCGTATTCTTTGTACAGTCTGTGATTAGGGAACCAGAGGCATGTCCATTAGTTTTCGAGGGGTTCCATCTGGTTTGGTAGGGTCCCACTTAAGCTCTCCTTCAAATCCTACCATTTCTTTGACAAGTTCTGCGAGGTTTTTTGATTGTCACTTCAATTCCACACCCCATATTGATATGGGGAAAATCACTATATTTATCCATCAGAAACACAATTGCATCTGCTAGATCATCCACATGTAGAAATTCACGCAGAGGTGAACCGGTTCCCCAAACAACCACCCCTTTTGCTCCAGAAACTTTGGAACTCGTTAGTGAGCTCCAGAGGACCAGTCAAAAATGCCTCCTCTGTGATAGGTTGTGGGGAAAACTTTGGATAAATGCAAGAAGAACCCAGAAACAATAGCTTATTCATTCCATTCCTATAGCTTGCATTGATCACAGTTGTTTGGATCTGTAGATTAATCGATATGAAATTAGCAGGGTAAGTATTGTTGGCATGAATGCCTCCTTTCTCTTTTCTTGGGATTCCTTCAGACAAAAGAAAGAGCCATCGATATGCTATCAACAAACTTGCAAAACCCTGCAGCTCGATGAAAATCTCCTTAGATCATGGATTAGTTGGAATTGTTTGACTTGGCTGAGTGCATGGCTATAATTTTGCAGTTTGAATCTTTGTAATCTCGGGCAATTGGCATGTGTAATGATAGGCATCCACATCGGCACCTTAGACTTTACAATTTGACACCTTGTGATGCTGCGCTGGATTAACCAAATCCTACACACGTCCTTTTCATGCAAAATTCAAGCAAATATCTCTTGAATACAAAATCACAACTCAGCCCTTTTGAATAAACACGGGCATTTGGCGCGTGCAAGAGAACGATGATTTTTTTTTTTAAACATAAGAGGGATTTCGGTGGTTAAGAGCTTTATGCCATGTGCCTCTTATCCACCGAAACAGTCGACTTTCGGTGGTTAACTAGTCCATTTGAAGACTTGCTTAACCACCGAAAACTGTAATTCCAAAATTTGAAAGCCAAGACCCAAAAGAACAATTTTTCCAACTTTACATTTCAGAAATAGACCATTTACTCTACTCTAAAAAATTTAGAAAATAATTTTTTGGACCTGATCTTATTTCCTAAAGATTACCAAAATGACGGTGCTATTTTGGGAGATAACATCTGGCTCCAGCTGGGATGGAGACCTCCCTGCGAGGTTTCCAAGAACCTAGTAGTTCCAGTAGCCTTTAGCATTGGGAATGGAGTCATCTGGCTGCTTTTGGCATTGGGCATGGAGTCATTAGCCTGTGAAACCAATCTCTAAAAACTCTCGAGCTCTGTGCAATTGGTCCTCTCCAAACCTGTAACTTGCGTGTAGCCTCCTACTTATTAATGAGATTAAACTAAAAAAGATCTAACTGCTCGTATGGTGAGCTTATTCTTCAGCCTACTCCTACATCTAACCAGTAGAAGTATATTGATCAAGTAAAAGCATACTTCCAATGCAGCCATGTCAGAAACTGATTTGCAGTCACCATGATAGATCTTCACCCGAAAAGTAATGAAGGCCATATCATACAGAAAAGAGGTTTGAGCAAATGATGAAGACAATCTCCTTCTGACAGAAATACCTTAACATCTATGCTGCTGATAGAATCAAAAAAGTCAGCAATAGGGTCTTCAAAATCATAAAACAATACCTCTTTGAGCTGTTGATCTAACTGTAAATTGAAATGATGTTGAAAGATGCCTTTACGGATCTCATTGTTGAATGTAGGCTGCTCAACCCTTGCCGGGTAAACATGTAGGATGGAATGTTGATTCGAACTTTTTAGCTCCTCACCTTCTTCTCCATATTTTCTGCAATTCCCCTGTGTCTGCACATCTGAAAGTTGATGGCTGCCCTTATCATTTGTCGTAGATCCGAAACTGTCTCCCATAAACATTTGCAAACTAAGGAAATCTGAACTTTTCAGGTTTTCTGAAAAGTATAGATCCATGAAAACTGCTACTGGATCCTTGAAAAGAAAATAAGAAACATACTGCTTCTCGGGAAAAAGTTGCATGTCCATGGTAACCTCTTGCTCAGCCATGACTATTCCTCTACAAGAAGAATGATCATCTTCTTGTCCTTTTGAGATCAACTCATGATCATCAAAAACTACAATTTCATTATCAGAATAATGTTGACAAGAGGATAACAAAACAGGATTTCCATCACATGGATTAGGCTCGGCTGAGAACATATAATTTATTATGCAATCATCAGTCATCATAGGCTCTTCTTGATTTACAAATTGATCATAAGCTTCACAAGCATACCTGTCTCTAGAATATTTTGCCAATGTTGATGAATTCAGATCCGAATTTGAAATAAGCTCGTATGCTTTTTGTTGTTCTAAATCTGCTTCATACTCATTACCTCTCTGCTCAAGATCTGAACCATACTAACATTGTTTTTCTCATGTGCAAGAAGATTGTCAAAGTCAACCCGCTGTCGGATCCTCCTGGAAGTACGAATATTCTCCTCTACCTCTTGAGCGTCTTCAAACAAATTCCCTAATGATGAAGACTTCCTTTCTAGCAAGAGAAGGACAAGTTCATTATGTTGAGCCATAAGATAATATACCATGGAAGCAATCTCAGTAGGTTGAATCTCCAATGGGATGTCGTAATAAACATGGTAAAACCTTCTATTGAAAACAGGAAAGGCTTCATCCTGCTCTCGTTTCAAAGCATAGAAATCAGCAAGGTATGAATCTAAAGATTTGTAACTGCCCCAATACTTCAGGAAATCATTAGAGAACTCGGTCCAAGAGCCAATTGAATCAGTTCTCAGACTTTTAAACCATGTAGCAACATCTTTGATCAGGGACTTTGAGAAAAATCTCATGATCACGTCTTCATGAGAAAGATGAAAACGATCAACAAAATCCAAAAAGGATTCCACGTGTCTCTCAGCTGAAGCTTGATTCTCTCCAGAAAACCAAGGGAGATATTCATAACAGTCATCAGGATAAGGATGAAGAAGAAGGGGCAGCTTTAAAGGTTTGAAAATATTCATCTGGATCTTAACTTGAAAAGCTGTGGGCTGATCATGAGAGCTAACGAGTTCATGACAAGGTTCAGAAATTATGACAAGAGGGTCTGAGATCTGGACAAGATCTGAAAGAATTTCTATCTTTTCAAGGTCACATGGCTGATCAGATTCTAAAGGAAAATAAATATAGTGGTCATCTTTGTGAATGAGCTGAGGTAAAGCCATCGAATCTACATCTACAATGCAGGGCTGCAGGATTTCCTCTTCTGAAGACAAATATATACAAGAAGGATGATGATTTTCTGAATATACAAAACATAAAATAATTCTCTTTACACGCGAAGGGAAAAGAATGAAAGAGGTAATGAAGAACAACAACAGTTCATGAAGAAAACCAATGAACTGATACCTGGATTTTGATCTGAACCTCTTCATATTTTATCAACAAGATCCTCCCCAGTGGAGTCTTTGAACGTGGAGTCGCCAGATAGATCTTTACAACTAATATAATGCTCAGCCTTTATCTATCATCAAAAGCTGAAACTGTGTCGTCTCCCAGGAAAGCTTGCTTCATCCTCCGTTCCCCAGCAACGACGCCAATTTGTTATCACTCCAGGAAACTCTCCTAGGCTGTAAGTCAAAGATACCTGGTAACTTACTCTTTTTGGAAACTATTTTCTTAATAATTGATGTGGTTTTTGGATCAAGATGAATATCTAGGAACTTGACTGTGTCTTTGAGACTGTCTAGTAATATCAAATATCACAAGGCCTTCTAAAAATGCAATCAGACAAGGGTTGATCAAATAGAATAGAAGATAGTTGTTGAACCAGATTATACTCATGTAAAACAGTAAGCACAATGCATTTAAAAACTAAGGAAATAACTTATGATTCTTAACTTAATCAATCAATTAGTGAGATGACAGTCACGTGTAGATTGAATAAGCGCCAACAAAGAAATAATTCACTCACAAGATATCATAGAACAGAAAAGAAAGGTCTGAAAACATAGATGAAGGAATCTTGCAATGTTTCATATATTAAGAATGAGTCTTAGTTACAATAGCAGCATGTAGAACCCCAAAATCGAACCCTTGGTTCATCTTCTAACCTTAGCTTTATAGCTTCACAAAATAGTTCTGAGATCCTAAAAACATGGATCAAATAAACTAAAAATAGTAAATCAAAATCTACTTGCAAAAGATGTGGGATGATCCATAAAAGTGAGGTCAATCCCAGATTTTCTAGTCCTCCTCTCTTCTTGAGTGTTGGTGTAGTGCAGGATAGCCTCTCAAGGCTGACTAATGACTCTTCCAAGAGATAAAATTCGAATTTGCTGAGGTGTGCCAAAATCCTAATTTTCTGCCTTTGAAAACAATACCAAAAATGATTAAAACACCTCTTCTTATGTTATCCCTCACAAATAGCATTCAAATCTAACTTGATAATTCACCATTTATCCATTAGAATCAATTTCAAACCATTCGGATTCAAAAAATCCCGATCTGGGCAAAAACATTAGCTTGTTGCCCTGTAACAGTTTTGCAAAGCATTTTCTGACATCTGATCTTGCGGGGAGATTTCGACTGTCTTCCTGAGCTTCAAATCCAAATCTGATTGCATCACTAGAAATATTAGGATGTGTAGTCATCAATTGACTATTTGAACGTGCGAAACAGACATTCCAAGGCTGAGAAAAACGATTTTTCCCAAAGGAAGTTTTTAGGAAATTCTACAGGTTTCGATGGTTAACTGTATCCAGATTTTGGTAGCTTATCCACCGAAAGCACCCCTTTTTGGTGATTAATGAGCACTCCTGGGCTCGCCTAAACCACCAAAAGATAGAAGTTGTTCAAAAATCAAAATATTAAAACTTTGATTACCTACACCTTTGTAAACGGCTTCAAGGATTCTTTGATGAAGATCCTCTCTTTCTGACGGGTCTTGAAATTTCAGCTTGATGTGTTTTTGTTGGCCTTTCTGGCTCAAAAGAAGTGGCAATCTCAGCAAGTGTTTCCAGCCTTATGGGTTTGGCTTCTTGGACAGTTTGTTCCTTCAGTTTCAGCCTGAGAATTCTAAGTCTTCTATACAACTTTGCATTTTCTTGCATAAGTAGTTTGTTTCTTTCCATGTAATCCAGCTTTTCCTTAGCATCAGAGAAATTTCCCAGGTCATCTATATTCTGGCCAGAAGTGCCAAGAAAGAAAACTTCGTCAAGATCAAACTAATGAGGATTTGTTAGAAAAACAAATGTATTGTATGTTGATGGTCCAGAGAAAAGACATTTATGCAAAGGCTGCTACAACAAAGAGAAATTTGTTGGATGATGTGGCCCTAGCATTATATCAATAGGCAAAGCTGCTGCAAGCTGTGTCAAAGCAAGGTCCAGTTCCCTGATGGGCTCTGCAAGTCTACCTTGATCCTTTAATCCAAGGGACTGACCTGCCAGAAGGCTTTGCTGCATATCAAGTGAATCTCCAAAAATAATGACACAGACAATTTGGGCAGCCATACTTTGCTCCTGTTCATCGCCAGAGTGGCCTGTCACATAATCAATAAGAAGCTGAAATTGAAGAGGATTAGACTTGATACTACCCACCCTGAGCCCAGAAACAAGGAAAATATATTTATGGTCTTTCAAATTGTAACCAGAATGATGAGGGCGCTGTGATGGCAGGCTAGCTTCCATAATGCTTTGTTCATAGAAGTCACCATCACTGTTTTCTTTACCATGAAGCGTAGCTACAACACCTCTCCTTTGAGTATTCATCCAATATTGAAGGCTTGAGTTGCATTTGTTTGTACACAGTTCCGACTATAATACATTCTTTACCATCATTATCAATATGAGAAAAGGACTGCAAATACCAGGTACGGCTCCCGCTGCAGCAAGTTATTGGAGACATTTCCCTAATGAAAAGAAACAAATGGCTGTAGGGTAACTTTACTGCTCCAAAACCAGAAAACACAGCCATAACTGTGACACCTATCACTCCAACTTTGTTGAGTAGTTGAGGTATTGTGAAAAAACCTTTGTCTGGGGAAGGCATAGGAAAGTGAATTCCCATGTGCCAAAATGCATAGAGAAAATCCAATAGGAACAAAATTTCTCCCAATGTTGCTCATTCTTTTCCTACTCCGTTATGGCAGAGCATCAAATAGCAATGGTAATAAGGCAGAATGAAGACCAGTAATGTAACCAAACAAAACAAGTCCATTTTCCAATTTATCCACCTTGCCTGTATAGAGAGGAGAGGTATAATCTTGAACAGAACGAGCTGGAGAAGATTGCAGGAGAAAGCGAAAACAATGCTGAAGAGGATCTGGATGAGAGCCCATTTCTCTTCGTATTCTTTGTACAGTCTGCGATTAGGGAACCAAAGGCTTGTCCATTAGTTTTCGAGGGGTTCCATCTGGATTGGTAGGGTCCCACTTAAGCTCTCCTTCAAATCTTACCATTTCCTTGACAAGTTCTGTGAGGTTTTTTTATTGTCACTTAAATTCCATCCCCCATATTGTTATGGGGAAAATCACTATATTTATCCATCAGAAACACCAATGCGTCTGCTAGATCATCCATGATCTAAAAATTGAAGAAGACTCGATAAACTTGATTAAATTAATTGCAAGTGAAATGTTATGTGTTTAAAGCAACAGGATCAATTTGCAACACATAGATAAGGATTACTTATGTATAAATAAACATAGACAGCAGCATAAATCATTGAACATCAGACATAAACACAACAACTTGATAAAGGAGTTCACCCCACTCCGGGCTACATCTCCTAGTCCAGCCTCCAAATGGATATTTTATATTAAATTGCTTAAAGTGCTAAAAATTATGCCTTACAATGCTCAAATTGACAAAATGACTGCTCCAATGGCTCCGCAGCGTCCCAAAACCCCTGTCTGGACTCTTTCGGCACCTGAAACGGTCGAAAAATGAGAAAGATATGCTTCCTTGAAGTCTCCTTCTCCAACTTGCTGTCTCTGGTTCTACAATCTGCACCCTTGTTCTCCAAACCTGGCACACACGCTCATTTAAGCGGAAAAACCAAGATCCGTATGCAACCGCGCACCGATACAAACCGTAGAACGGTTAGGGCGCCTCCAGCCCCTAACCGCCTCGGCACTGGGTCATGTGGCCCATGCGACCTTGGGCTGGGCGTAAAAGTGGTTGAACTGTTCAAACCGTGCAAACTTCCCGCGCAAGTTACAACCGCGCGCACAACACAATACAATCGCACAAATATTTCATAACACAATGTTAAAATCCATGGGTTATAATGTTAAACCCCCGCGCATTTAAAACAATGGTTATATATAAAACCACAAGTCGTGGTTTCAAACCCCGCGCGTTCAACCCATAGTTTATATATATGTGAAATGTAACATTGCAATACATTGCAATGTAATGCAATGTAATACGCGCCAATCGGGCCTTTATTCATATGGTCGGATGGAATGTAACGTGTCCACGGGTCGGGGCTTAGCCCCAGCCCGCCCCCCTTTCCCTTTCAACAAAACTTTAACTTTAAATAAATATTTGAAAGTATAGTTGTCAAAGATAAAAGGTGGGAATATTGTCTAGCGGAGTGTTATGAAAACTTTGGTGTTTGGGGAGGTCCGGGGGTCAAACCCCGCGGCCTCCATACCATTTTACATAAACAAAACATATAACCAATCACATAGTGACACGTGTCAGCACATCACTGGTCAACGAGCATCCAACCAAACTGCGCCACATCATTAATACACCACATCATCATGATGGTACGGTCCTCCACGTGGCCGTACGGACTGTACGGACAGGTACAGTAAGCGTCCCAAATTTTTCCCTGTTTGACTTGGCGGTCAAATCGCGATATCTCCTCCATACGGACTACATTCGCGAAAATAAATATACCGCCGGAATCAGGAAAACGAGATGGACGTAATGGAACTATTTTCATCTCAATCCGAGCACTTTGAAAATTGAGCAAAATTTGATCCCCTGATCACACCTCCCCATTAGGAAGCTTTTGGACCTCCAAAAGACTATCTCAGTCTA
>JZKD02S1744270.1:433514-443851 GCA_000966675.3 Picea glauca | reverse complement strand
TTACAGTTTCAGCTTATTTCGTTATTGAATAGAAAACCAGTTTTACTGTATCTCTGTTATTTTGTGTTAAGAACCTATTAATAATATGTATTCATTTTGTTCTACTCATAAAATCTTGATCAGTGGTATCAGAGGGGTCTGCTCGTTGTCGTCTTAATGCATGTCCCCAATGAGGTCGGAGTACAAAGAGTTGAGTCTCGAGCTTGTTTCTCTTGAGGACAGAAGCTCTCACACACCCAAGAAACCTCCCATGGTAGGAGGAAAGAAAGATGATGGGACATGAGATCCTTTAAAACTATTGATTGAGGAACCCCCCACGTAATAGAGGAATGAGATGATGGATAGTTTCACGCAAATCCTTTAGCGGCTACCAACAGGCGACACATCTTCTTCAAACGGAGGCGCCGCCCCCTTCAAGGTACAAATAAAATTCGATATTCCTATATTTGAAGGTCAGATAGACGTAGATGTTGTAGACAAGTGGTTGAATCTACTAGAAGGGTATTTTTCTGTCCATAACTTTTTGAATAGAGAAAATATTACTTTTGCACTCCTCAAAGCCATTCCCCATGTCAAAGATTGGTGGGAAACTTTCTGTGAGAAAAAGGAAACAGAGGAAACCTCATTATTTTCAGTCATGACCACCTAGGAATCCTTAAGGAATGCTATTAAGGAACAATACTACCCTGTTGGAAGTTATGATGACCTGTATATCAAATGGACCACACTGCGGGAAGAAAGAGACCAAGCAGTGCTAGATTTCATAAATATCTTCCATACCTTAAGCACCAAGTTGGGTATCAAAGATTCAGAGTGACATATAGTGCTCAATTATCATGGTGCTCTGCATAGATACATCTACACCGAAATGGAATTTCTAGACATCTCATCCTTGGGCATGGCCTATCAATATGCCGTCAAAATCGAGCAAAAGCTCAAACAAAAGACGCAACAATTTGGGCCTGGGAACCCCTCACAACAAAAGCCAGGAAAGGGTGGCCCCAACCCACTGAACAAAGGACAAAGAAAATATGGACAGTATTAGGACAACCAGTCCAAGCCGCAAGCAAAGAAGGACACTGAAAAGGCAAATAAAGATACTGGGAAGTGGTGCGACTTCCATAAGAGCCCTTAGCATAACAATGTTGACTGCTGCTCAAAATAGTCATTGGTGGCTGAAGTGAAAGCCTCTGAATCAGATGCAGATTATGACACTAAGCCAGAACCAAGAAGGGGAATATGGATCATTGATGCGAAACCTAGTGCCATCGTTTCTACCACCAAGCTCCAGCCTGGTGAACCAGACGAGCCAGAAGAAGGAGAGCATCTCTTCCATTCACAGATGTGGGTAAAAGGCACCCCACTGCACTTCATCGTTGATAACGGTAGCTAGAAGAACCTTATCTTAGCAGAGGTCGCCAAGTGGCTGGCCCTGCCAACAACACCACATCCATGACCCTACACCATTGGATGGCTCTGCAAAGGAAGAGATCTCTGTGTCAACCAATAGTGTCGACTGTCGTATGACATCAAGCCCTTCAAAGATGAGGTATTGTGTGATGTTGCTCCTCTCAAAGTTTGTGATGTTATTTTGGGCCAACATTATTTATGGAAATGACATGTTGTATATGAGTCTAGGCCTCATAGTGTTATTATTACTTTGAACAGGAAATGGTACAGGATACCTGAGGCAGTCCCACCTAGTGTTATTTCCTTGATCTCTGCTAAGAAATGTTGGAAGGTCATCTATCAGACGAGGAAGTTTGTCTTCTTTGTGATTCACTCTCAGAATAAGCAAAATATCATAGCCACATCCAGGGTCTCTGCGGTTGACCTCTCCACACAATAGAATCAAGTATATAAGATCGTTGAAGAATACTCGGATATCTTCCCCTCACCTACAGGGTTACCTCTGCACTGCCAGGTCAAGCACCCCATCGATCTGACCCTCGATGCACCGCTACCCAATGGGCCAGTCTATCATCGCTCTTTGTTAGAGAATGAGGAGATCAAGCAACATATCCAAGAATGGGGCACATCTTCCCTAGATCATCACCTTGTGGGAGCCCAATCGTGATGGTATAGAAGAAAGATGGAACCTGGCGACTCTATATTGATTACTGGGCTCTAAATAGAATCACAGTAAGAAACTAGTACCTGATTCCATGAATTGATGACCTCCTTGATCAACTCACGGGGGCCAAATACTTCAGTAAGATTGATCTGAAGTCTGGCTACCACCAGGTCCCGATAGAACAGATAGATGTATGGAAGATTTCATTCAAGTCAAAGGAAGGCCTTTTTGAATGGTTGGTCATGCCCTTTGGTTTGACAAATGCTCTAGCCACTTTCATGAGGATGATGGACAATATCCTACAACCATTCACAAATGCATTTGTAGTGGTGTATCTGTATGAAATTCTAATTTACAGCAAGACTTGGGCCGAACACTTGCATCATATTCAACAAGTTCTGCACACCCTGCAGTAGCACAAGCCATACGCCAACTTGGAAAAATTCTCCTTCGCCATGGACGAGGTCCATTACCTGGGCTACATCATTGATCAGCATGGTGTACATGTGGATTTAGCCAAGATCCAAGTCATTCGTGACTGGCCAACCCCAACAACACTCATTGAGCTTCGGAGTTGCTTGGGCCTGGCCAATTTCTACTGCAGGTTCGTGTTGGGATTCTCCCATATTGCATCGGCCCTTAGCCAAATAAAAAGGGGTGGTGCTAAGGAGAAATTTGCATGGGTTTGGTCCCAACAAAAAGCGTTTGATGATTTGAAGCAGCGCTTTTGCTCAGATCGAGACAGATGCTTGAGACTATGCCATGGGCACCATTCTCACTCAACACGGCCACCCCATGGCTTAGCATAGTGAGGCATTGTCATATATTGTCTGTAAGTACCCTACTTACGAAAAACAATTGTAATCCATTGTGAAAGCATGCTGCCAGTGGAGACATTACATTCTTGGGAAGGAGATAGTCATCCACATGGATTGTAAGCCACTGCAGTTCATGCAGACACAGGTAAAATTGTAGAATGACCTCCATCAAAATTGGTCCACATACTTGCAGCAATTCCACCTCAACATCAAGTATAAAATAGGAAGCACCAATCATGTCGTTGATTGCCTCAGCAGACCACCAGTCACTGCACTCACCACAGTGCTAGACTCTTGCAACCATGAGACATCTGGATGGACCCAACTCTATGAGATAGACCTTGACTTCACCACCACCTACCAAATGTTGGGTGCAAATGCAGTTGTCGATAATTTCCATCTTCAGGATGGGTTGTTGTGTCCTCTGGGCCATATATGTGTTCCATCAAGTGAGAGAGTGAATCTAATCTATGAAGCCCACTACAGTCAGGTGGCAGGACAGTTCGGTGTCGAAAAGACAATGGTGATGCTACATAAACATTTCTACTAGCCGAAACTTCAACAGGAGGTCAACAAGTATATCAGGTCCTGCACTGCCTGCGCTATTGCCAAACTAACCACTAAGAAAGAGGGCTTATACACCCCTCTTCCTACTCCTGACAAGCCATGGGAATCTGTCTCAATGGACAACATGCCAGGCCTCCTGTCAACCAAGCGGGGAAATGACTGTGTTTTTGTGGTTGTTGATCACTTTTCTAAGATGGCGATTCTGGTTGTTTGCAAGAAGAGCATCACAGCAGAGGCCACTGCCAAGATCTTATTTGAACAAGTCTAGGTACATTTTGGAATCCCACAAACCATTGTCTCAGATCGGGATAGTTGATTTCTCAACACATTTTGGTCAAGCCTCTGGTCACCGCTGGACACCAAGCTCACCAAATCCATGGCCTTCCACCCCCAGACAGATGGCCAAACCGAGATTGTAAATCGAATGATTGTGCATATCCTTCTCATGTATAATTCAAAGCACCCTTGCACATGGGATGAGAGCCTTCCCTATGTCCAACATAGCTACCATCGAGCCCTTCATAGCTCAACCGGCCACAACCCATTTCAAGTGGGGTTGGGATAACAACCATTGGGTCCCATAGATGTTGCACTTCCACCAACTCATCTCCTGCTCCAACTGAAGCTAACAAAGCCACCCAGTTCATTGAGCAGATCCAGCACATCCACCAATAGGTTCAAGATATCCTACAGAAGTCCAATGACAAGTACAAACAATGCCATGAACAACATCGGGTGCCACATAAGTTTCAGGTGGGTGACAAAGTTTGGTTGCACTTGCAGAAAGAACACCTTACAAGACTCAATCAGAAGCTTCACCCACTCCATTATGGGTTGTACACTATCACCAAGGCCGTGGGGGATAATGATTTTGAGCTCAACATTCCTCCTTTCCTTGGCCTGCACCCAGTGTTCAACGTGGATCTCCTTTGCCCTTATTTCCCACCATTATTGGACACCTCTCCCACCATTATTGGACACCTCAGAAGTAGCAGAACAACTGACACCAACATAGCTCAACCCCGACTACATACAATAGCCATCCATTGATCAGATTGTGGACAGATAGATCAAGGGCACTTGAAAACAAAGGATCCATCTTTATCGAGTCGTCAAAGCAGGGCAACTCCTGCACCAAGGAAAGTGGCTCACTCGGGGCCAAATTTAGCAGAAATTTCCTCATCTGATGGGGGACCTCAACGCAATGGAGAACATTTCTTTATAAGGAGGGAGGATTGATCCAGATGGATATCGGTGGCCACCCACCTTTTATAACTGGCTCAAAATAGTGTTCTAACAATTTTGGCAATTTACTATTTTTAGCAGTTTTAACTTTCGGGGCCATTTTGAGGGCCTAAATGAAGTTTTTTATGGATCGATCTCCTCAAACATATCCAAAGGCATGATTGATGCCCCAAAATGAATCTCCTCTACGATACCTTTCCAACTAGATATCACACACCTAAAACGGAGATCGTATGCAAAAGTTACGACCTCGAGAAGTTGATGTACTAACTTACCCAAACGGGGCCCACATGACTTTTGGTGCTTCATCTCCCAGGGTTAGGTTTTTGGATGTCTAGGGTTTTTGGAATTATTGCTTATTGTAAAAATGAATTCAGAGCCTCATTGGAACCTTCTTCTTGCAAATGCACGCTGCTATCACATCTCTTCTCAGAGATAAGCCGCCACCATTCCAACAAGCTTGTTTCCGTTGCATTTTACAGTTTCAGCTTATTTCGTTATTGAATAGAAAACCAATTTTATTGTATCTTTGTTATTTTGTGTTAAGCACCTATTAATAATCTGTATTCATTTCATTCTTCTCATAAAATCTGGATCACCAACAGGCGTTATTTTAGGACTCTAGAGCTTCGCGCTCCGGGAGATATGCTTTAACCACCTTCCAAAACCATCGAACTCATGAATAGGTGACGTCCTGAACAACTACGGGGATCAACAACTCCAACTATCCACCATGATCTATAGCTCATAGGAGACTTCAGGATTTTTGGGCTCCGACCATTCTGCCTGCTTCAACAAGCTATTCTCCTAGATAAGTGAACCCAGATCATATCAGACGGTTCCAAGGATTTCTTCAGATTGAGGGCCTATACCCGCTTCATAGCTTTGGACGTTGTATATTTCCAAAGCACAACACCACATATTTTCCAGAGTACCCGACTGACGAACACACACAATGAGAAATCAACGGTCCCACCTTTCCATAGACCAACAACCACGATTCAATCTCGGACTCCGGGCTTCAGGATTTCTGGATGCCTAACACTCTCTATCCTCTGGAGCGTCGAACTGGAGAAGTTGCGAAGGACCCAAATCAATGACCACCACACTCCGTCAAATGGACAACCTAGATATATTTTGGACTTCGGTTGTCCAAGTGCTTGCAAAATGAAAGCCTTTGTATTTCTTGAACATATAATTGATGAATTTCCTCTCCTTTCTCCAAGTGTCCTACGGATATACGTCTACGATGAGCTTTGCAGTTTGGAACTTTGGGCATCTTCACTCCAAGGTGGTTCCTCAAGCCTTTCCTTCGGAGTATTGGGGCTCTAGACCTCTGAATCTAGTGCCACGTTTCCACTCCATATCGATGGTTGGGATGATTTCCAGCCTTTGAGACTCCAGGAAACTTCCACCCAAGCACTTCACTTCACAAACTCCTTTGGAGTGCTAAACCTCCAGATCCCTAGATCAACTTCCACGTGTTCCCCTCAAATGAACGATTGATATTAAATCCATCCTTTGGGACTTCGGGAGATCTCAACTCCAAGGTACTTCCACCTCTGTTCCTCTGAAGTGCCAAGTCTCCAAACCATGCCTTATATGCTGACACATGTCATTCTGATGGATGGTCTCGATTCTCTTCAGACTCCAGGACTTCAGGAGACTTGTCTACTCTGTGCCTAAATACAAAAAACCTCCAAACTCATGAAGTTTGAAGGACACTGAGGGTTAAAACCCGTGATACTCACCAGGATCAGATAGTGGTTGTAGATTATATTCAGATCTGATGTCTAGGATATTTTCTCCTTTGTGCATGCTCCTCCTCCTGTCTAGACTTAGATTTGACAATCCATATTTGTCTCTGCAACCAATCCAATGACTGTTGTAGCTTCCTCCTTCACTTCTACTATGCTTTCCTTCCAATGAAGGATTCTTTGATAATTTTCAAAGGTGTTTACCTTTGAATATTTCTTTGTGAGTTGACTACTTGGCCTCTGCTTGCTCTGCACCCCCTGATCTTTTGAACTTGAAACAAGTTCACTTACATGACTTGCGCTTCTTCTGCAGTCTAGGACATAAACTGTTTTTAGTCTCTACACGTCTTACAGATCTCATGTGCACACTTCACTATTCCTCCAGTCACTTTGAATTCTTCGGTTGGAAAAGGGGCTCGACCCTTTGTTCCTTCAACAATTTCTCATGCTCTCCCTTGGGAACTTTGTGCTTGTTCTCCAGATCTTCACAAACACTTTCAAAGTTTTCCTTCATAACTCTCCTTGCTCACTTCGCTCTTCCTCCTGAGTTGTTACCAACACTTCAACAATGTGTTGGCTTTGTGGAATCCTTGCACTCACCTCCCGAGTCCTGAATTCTAAAAATTCACTTGCGCACTCTTTGCACTCTCTTTGTAGAATTTCACTCGACTCTCCTTTGATTCTTAACTTCTGGTGTGAATTCTTGGAAACCTTGTCACATAACTCAAAATATGATTGTTGTGCACTTCGTGTGCCTGCTCAATGCACTCCTTACAGAGACTCCTTATTTGAAGCCTTGAGACCTCAAAATATCCCCTACACACTCCTTGTGTTCGAGTTCAAAGTGTTTAGTAACTTTGAAGTGTAGACTTTGCACTATCCTTTTCCTTTTGAGATTAAGACTAGTTTTGGTGTGCCCACCTAGGACGCTCCTCACAATAATGTTGGATGCGTTCTCATGCACTCCTTGCATTGGCCTTTTAGATTTCTTTAATAACTCTAAGGTGCACTCCTTGCATAGCCGTGAGAGCCCAAAACTACTCAGAATATTACGGATAGGTAATTTATATGTACTTCCTTCAAAGAGAATATAACATGCATCCATGGAATTCATAGAAAAACACAATAAGAACAGTAAGAAAATGAATATAACAACACATAGAAACCTCATGGGCAGGAAAAACTGCTTTTTGTATTAATATATGAATGGTATGTACGATGTTTACAAGGCTAGATTGCAATTGAGTCTAAGCTCTTCTGCTCTTCTCTCTTGCTCTGTTATTCTCTCCTTAGAAGCTAACTCTCTCCTCTAACTCCCTCTGACTGAATAATGAATTCTCAATACAAAATATCTTTTTACAAAAGAGGGGCTTCTCGCACCTTTCTCCATCTACCTACTCGCACTAACTTACAATCAATTACATTTAATTGATAACTAGTCTTAATCAGACCTAAATCTATCTACCTGTCAGCCATTAAAGGTGACTTCACATGAAGCCCGTAAAAATAAATGGGCTCAGCTTTCCTTGAGCCCGCTAAACATTAATTACATCAAATTTTGCATTTAAAATTTTAAATTCAACTCAAAATTTGAAAGGACTAGCGCATCCTTCTTTGGGTCATGTTACCTCAAAGTGCACAGATGCACTATTTTTCTGGCATGTTTCTAAGGTGGAGCGATGCTCCTGCATCAGTTAGTGGCAATAAATTCCTTTGGGTTTCCTTCATCTCCCAAGGCCACTTTGATTGTGTTTTGTAACTTCTTAATACATTTTTCATCATACAATATATCATAAAATAGTTGAAGCCAAATATCATCAACCTTTTGTGACTTACCTGAGGTTTCCATCTAACAATATGACTCTCTAGTGACCCTCGGATGATGAGGATTCAACTTAGAAATTGATTCTGCAATCACAGGTGTTGAAGGACTAGGCATCTATGTAAAATTTTATACTGCACTCCTAAATAATTCGTTCTACTGTAATGATCAAACTTGGTATTTTCTGGTACAACCTTTTTAATTTTTATTTGATGTGGAATTTATGAATCCAAACCAGTCTTTGGTCCTCCTTTGGCGATGATATTAATATTAGCCCCCCCTCTTTCTGCCATAGTTTTGGGTTCAAAATTTATCAGATTGGATCCTCTCTACCTGGCACGATCTTCCCATTTAGAAATCAATTCCAGATAGTCTTCAATAGCATGAGTGTTATTCCTATAGTGTGCACACCAGGTTCTTCTTGGATGGGGGAATACTCTCATTGGATTCCCTTTCTTATCATAATTGTACCAGCGAACATGTCCTCTTTTGCCAGTTTATCTACCTCGGTATCTACCTCTGCCTTTACGATCTCCTCCGGGTCCTTGAGGTATTTCATTGACTCTAAGTGTAGATCAATCCAATCTGTTTGCAAGTGCATCTAGAGTGTGACAATAATTGGTGTTATGGGAGGGTGAACCACATAACTCTCAATACATGGTATTTAGTGCATGTGTATACCTTTGTAAAATGGGACAATGCCTTAGAGAATGCCCGTGACTTCAACAAATTTCATAATATTCGTTACCCTGACCCCCTTGATTAGTTGAAAAGGCATGATACTAGACGAGTCCATGAAAAGGTGTGGTAGCAACAACTTGCACAATACTCACACTGGTTTGACTAGTGGAGGATCCATTGGTGTATTAGAGGGCCCTATACATCTCAATCTCAAACATTAAATTTCTACACGATCTTCTATTGGCATAGGGGAAGACCTGGGGTTCAACTCTAACATCGCACCAACAAACCCTAACTACTGGCCCTTACGGCAACACCTGTGAAGTAGATGAATTCTCACTTGAAGTAGCAATAGGGGGGTTGCAGGACACAGGTGTCTACAACTAGAGGAAATGCAAAATGATTCCAAAACAACAACGCAAAATATTCCAGAGATTCTTAAGAGTATTATTCTTAACTTCACGAAGTAAGTTGTATCTTCTTATCTTCGACAAGAAAAATAATAGTGCAATAACAGTGTAAAAGGTATTAACTAACAAAGCATCAACCACATGGAACAATATGATTTTACATGGTTCACCCACTCCCTAGGGCTATGTCCACATAACTTTGTTTATTGATTGAATAAATGAAAATATACAATTCTATCTATGCACTCAGCTGTAGATCCTTCTCTCTCTTCCTCTTTATTTCCTATCCCTGCTCACCCAGTTGCAGAGTCGATCTTCGAAACCAATTGAAGACCCAAAATAAAAGAATTCCCTAAAACATAACACTTTTATATCTCAACACCACTTGTTATAAAAACAGGACCGCGGAGCAATAAAATAAAACAAATGCAAAAACAAAACACAAAAGACACACAATCCAAGAGATACACAAATTTACGTGGTTCACCCAGTGTGGGCTACGTCCACCAGAGAAATTGTCAGGTCCTTCCTTTATTATTATCCAACAAATTAAGGGATACAACCTACAGCTAAACCTATTGTAACTTCCTCTTCTTTCTCTCACATTCTCCTCTCTTAGAATACAATATTCACCACCATCCATAGCCGCGATACATTTCCCTCATAAAAGAGGGTTTCCTTCTAGGGAAAAAAACCCTAACATAATCTCTACCATTAGATCTGCGACCTTATAATGAATGGTTCATATTTACAATGAAATTACAATATACTTTTACAAGGCAATTTTTTCTTCGGGGGCTTCGCCCCCAAACCCCTACTGGGGGCTCGCTTGCCCCCAGACCCCCCAACCAGGGGGATAGGCCCCCCGGACCCCGCAGAGGGGGTACCCCCCCTCTGCACTCCCCCACGTGGAAGAGTGTACATACTTCTGGGGTGTAAATACTTCATGGGGTATAAACACGG
>JZKD02S1744270.1:387266-414578 GCA_000966675.3 Picea glauca | reverse complement strand
TAAAGATCTCCCTCATGTCAAACATTGGTGGGAAACTTACTAGGAGAAAAGTTCCACAGAGGAGTCTAGAATATACAGGGCCGATCCCACTTGGGATTTTTTTGTGGATGCGGTAAAGGAACAGTATTACCCTATTGGCAACTATGAGGACCAGTACATGAGATGGAACAAACTGCAGTAAGAGAGGGGCCAAGCAGTTCCGGAGTTCACCAATACCTTCCATACCTTTCACACCAAGATAGGTATCAAAGACTCCGAGCAACAATTGGTTCTGAAATACCGTGGGGCTTTACACAGATACATCTAGACTGAAATGGATTTTTTGGACATCTCATCACTCGGTGCTGCTTATAGATATGTTGTTAAAATCGAGTAGAAATTTAAGCACCAGAACAAATGGGAGTTCAGGTCTACAAATCTGCAACAACCGAAGTATGACAAAGACAGCCCTACCAAACAGTCTCCCGAAAACCAGTCCAAGACACGGGAAAAGAAGGGTCACGGGAAGACAACGAAGGACACTGGAAAATGGTGTGAGTTACACAAAATCCCCCTGCACAACACCGATGAATGTCACTCAAAATAGTCATTTGTGGTCGAGATCAAAGACAAAGAACCGAACCCTAATTCAGAATCTGATTCTGAAAATAATGGTAAAGGACAGATCATTGATGTGAACCCCACTGCTATTGTCGCAACCGCAACAATTCAACCAGAAGAACCAACAGATCCTGAAGAGGGGGAGAACCTTTTTCATTCACATATGTGCGTGAAGGGGACCCCACTTCATTTTATTGTTGATAGTGGAAGCCAGAAGAACCTCATCTTAGTAGAGGTCGTCAAACAATTGGGATTGTCGACAACACCACACCCATAGCCATACAACATCGGGTGGCTTCGCCAAGGACGAGATCTATGTGTCATCCAAAAATGTCGATTGTCATACAACATCCAACCCTTCAAGGATGAGGTATTATGTGATATTTCCCCACTGGATGTCTATGATGTTCTCTTGAGCCAACAATATATGTGGAAGCACCATGCTATTTATGAGTCTCAACCCCACAGTGTCATTGTTTCTCTGGAGGGTCATCTCTACAGAATACCAAAGGTAGTTCCAAATACTGTTCTACCAAAAAAGTGATGCAAGGTAGTGTCTCGTACTACAAAATTTAGCTTCTTCACATTCTGTTCAAAAGGAGAACAGAAGGACACTGCAACCACTACAACCTTGCCCCAAGCACCTTCTATCAAAAAGAAGCAATTCGACAAGGTTGCAGCAAAGCACAAAGATTCCTTCTGCACATCATCCTCTCATGTATCCCAACTTTTTGAATGGCCTCAGCCTCAACAGGTTCGTGACAAACTTCCACAAACTGAGTAGTGCGATGTCTCCAACAAGGCAAGCAACTCACCAAGATGCAGATTCAGCAAACGCTTTTCCCTCTCCCTTGGGAACTCAACGAAATGGAGACAATTGCTTCCTAAGGAGGGAGTATTGATCCAGGTGGATATCGATGGCCACCCACCTTTTCCAACTTGCTCAAAACAGTTTTTTGGCAATTTTGGCAATTTACTATTTTTAGCAGTTTTTAACTTTCGGGGCCATTTTGAGGGCCCAAATGAAGTTTTTTTTGAGATTGAGGTTCTCAATGATATCCAAAGGAATTATTTATCCCCCAAAATGAATCTCCTCTATAATACCTTTCCAACGAGCTATCACACGCCTAAAACGGAGATCGTATGCAAAAGTTATGACCCCAGGAAGTTGATGTACTCACTTACCCAAACGGGGCCCACATGACTTTTGGCACTTCATCTCCTAGGATTAGGTTTTCAGATGTCTAGGGTTTTTTTCATTCCTATTTATTGTAAAAATTCCTTTAGAGCCTCATTGTAACCATCTTCTTATGAATGCGAGTAACCATCACATCTCTTCTCAGAGATAAGCTGCCACCATTCTAGGAAGTCTTTCACTTTGTATTTTTACAGTCTCTGTACATTTCTTTCATTAATAGAAATCGTGTATTACTATATATATTTGTTTATGGTTTCATATATGATACATTTATGTTAGCTTATTGAATATCTGTGATATCTCTGTGCATTTCTTTATTATATCTCCACTCGCATTTCGTGCTGAAAATAATCTGGATCAAGCCTCCATTGGTCGTTCTTCAGCATACTATTTTGGCCATCCCATGACATCTTCCACTTCTCCCTCCTATGAATGGTCTGACACAGTTGTCTATGAATCATCTGGTTCAGTCGCTTATGCCTGCTTTGGAGTCGTCCCATTGACTCTCATAGCTTTTTCAAGGTTCTCTGGTTGTGCTTGGTTGCCTGTGTCCTGGTTCTGTTTACCCTGTTCCTCTGTCAGCGTACCCACATTCATTTCCTTAGGTTATTTATGTTGGGTTTCTTCTACCACGGGTGTGGGGTTGATTGGTGTTGTATCTGGTGATGGAATTTCATCTACATTGATGACCTCCGGCAGTTGTTGTTCGCTTTCCTGTGATTGTACTTGTGCCCTGGTCCTAACTCTAGAGTGTCAGGAAGTCTAGCTCGGTTCTTACTATTTAGGTGGTGCCATGGTGGTGAAATTCGATCGTCCACCAAGCTCAATGGTGTATGTAGCCTCTGTGAAATTTTCTCTATGCTCCATATGCTCTATCGCTCTTTGTCTCTTCTAATTTCGCAATACGCTTTTTGATCCCACCTCCCTGCTTTGTATGGGCCTCATATTAAGATTTTTGAAGATGTTACCTTTATTACGGATTCAATGAACCTCTGGTTCCTCAATTATTTCCATTACTCTCCCTCACCATCTCCAGATGGGGCAATTAATGTGACGTCCCCTCGGTCATTTCCGGCATTCAAGTCCACTTGCCTTTGTCATTTAGTACTTCTTTTGTCGTCTTTACCTTTCCCGCTTGTTTCCATTTAGAACAGACTGTTGGTCTTGTCCTCGCTGGGTTTGTATTTCTAAGTGTGTGTTCTCTTTCTTGTCTTGGTGCACTCTACCTCTGTTGGTACCATTTGGTATCCAGTTTTTTTTATTTTCTTTTTAATTTATTTTTTTTACATTTTTTTTTAGTTGCATGGTAACTTTCATGTTGTGGGTGGTCGATTGTTGCAAGATACCAGATATAATAAATATGTAGAACAAAAATAAAATGCTAGAAATGGCAGAATAACAGTAATATATCCAGCATAATATCCACAATAACATAGAAATGATATAAGAACAACAACAAAAATAACACTTTGATTCAGAAAGCAATGTTCACAAGCCTCTTCGAGGGGGTAACCTCCAATCGAGCAATGCTCTATTATTATAATCTCCAAGCTAGGTTTTTCATACCCTCAACCCTTATTTATATTAAATATGTCTATTAAGAGAAGCATCTAGAGGAAGATCCTTCTAGAAGCGAAGCTTCTATTAGGTCTTCTTACATCCACCTTTTTCTATTTTATTGAAAGGCCTTATTAATATTGACCTTTATTACATCCGAATATATTGATCTACCTATGTGCGGGTTAGGACCCTAACATGTCCGCCCCCTTAAAAACAGCCTTGTCCTCAAGGCTTAAGATGTGGAAACTGTTGTAGAGTGGTAGCTAGTTCCCAAGTGGCATCTGCTGGAGTCGTATCTTTCCACTACAATAGCACTTCCTTGATGGTTCTCTGATGCAAGAGATGCTCACGTTGGTCCAAAACTGCTTCTAACTGTAGCCAAATGGATCCTTCTTCAGCTAACTCGAGAAGGTTGGTTTGAATTTGGCATCTAGTTCCAATCACCTTCTTTAAGCATGAAACATGAAAAACTGGATGTAGCTTCGAATGACTGGGTAGAGCTAACTGATATGCGACTTGTCCCACATGCTTAAGAAACAAGGACCATAAAATTTGGGCGCTAGCTTCTGACAATGCTTGGCCTTGAGGGAATTTTTCTTGTATGGTTGAAGTCGTAGAAACACCTGATCCCCTTCTGCAAATTGACATTCAGAGTGACCTTGATCTGCTTGTTGCTTCATGCGATTATGTGCCATGACCAAGTTCTTTTTAAGGGTACGAATAATATCCTCTCGAACTGTAAGTGTTTGGTCAACTGCCTGGACCTTCGAGGTACTCGGTAAGTATGAGAGAACTGAAGGTGGCTTCTGTCCTTATACCACTTCAAAAGGAGTCATGTGAGTAGTTGTATGGTAGGAAGTGTTGTACCACCATTTGGCTAGGGGTATCCATTGAGCCCAATGATGTTGTTTTTCAGAGGCAAAACACCTCAGATATGTTTCCAAACACTTGTTGACAACTTCCATTTGACCATCAGTCTGGGGATGATAAGTTGTGCTGAGATGCAATTGGGTGCCCTGTAGCTTAAACAGTTCTTGCCAAAAATTTCTTGTGAAAGTTGGGTCACGATCAGAAACAATAGAGTGCGGCATGCCATGAATCTTGAAGACCTAGTCCATGAAAAGTTGAGCCACCATGGATGCAGTAAATGGGTGTTGAAGAGCGCAAAAATGAGAATACTTGGAAAGGTGATCCACAACCACCATTATGACTGATTTATTCCCTGATTTGGGTAAGCCGGTAATGAAGTGCATAGAGATATCCTTCCAAATAGCAAGTGGAATCAGAGGAGGTTGTAGTGTGCCCGGATATTTGATTGTTTCTCCCTTGTTGCGTTGAAACACCTCACATTCAGCGACAAAATTATGGATGTCCTGTTTCACACCATCCCAGAAAAAAGAACGTTTGACCCTGTCATATCTTTTGGGGAACCCTGAGTGCCCTGTTGTGGGTGTAGCATGAAGCTCATAAAGTACCGTGGATTTAATATTTGATTGTTTAGTTAAATACAAATGGCCTTTGTATCAAAGCTCGTCCTGGAGCCAAGAGTACCCTGGGGGAGCTAGAGCCTTGGTCTGCAATTGCTGGATCAGATGTGAACTTTTGGGATCTTGAAGCCATTCCTGGCGCACAGCTTGGAGCCAATCGGGTACAATGAAGGAAAGAGAAAAAAGGGATCCTTCTTCTTCATATTTTCAGGACAGTGCATCCACCACTACATTGTCTTTGCCCTTTTTGTAAATGATCTCATAATCATAACCAAAGAGCTTAGTCACCCATTTTTATTTCTCTTGGGATGAAATGGATTGTTCCAGAAAGTACTTGAGGCTTCAATGGTCGGTCTTAATTTGGAATTATTTCCCCAAGAGATAAGGGTGCCACAGATCAATGGCATGCAGAATAGCCAACATTTCCTTTTCATAAATGGGTTTGCCCATATTCCTTTCAGACAGTTGCTTGCTGGTGAAAGCCAAAGGTTGACCCTCTTGCATAAGGACAATGTCGATTCCTTTCCCCAAGGCATCACATTCCAACACAAAGGTCTTTTTGAAATCAGGAAGGGCCAGAACCGGAGTGGTGCACATAGTCGTCTTCAAGTTTTGAAAAGCTTGAGCAGCGACTGGAGTCCAAGTGAAAGAGTTCTTTTTTAGGAGAGTGGTGAGAGGTGCTACAATCTTTCTGTAGTTCTTAACAAACTTGCGATAATACCTGGTTAAGCCCAGAAATCCACGCAAGCTTTTGAGAGTCTTTGAGTGTGGCCAGTCTTGCATAGCTTCAATATTTTTTGGATCCACCCTGACGCCATCCTTGCCAACCAGATGACCCAAGTATTCTACTTCTAAGGCACCAAAAGCACATTTAGAATGTTTTAGGAAAAGTTGGTGCTGGGAGAGGAGATGGAGAACTTGATCCACATGGGTAAGATGGTCTGTCCAGGTTTTTCTATAGATGAGGATATCATCAAAGAAAACTAAGACAAAATGACGGAGAAAGGGACGGAAGACATGATTCATGAGGCTTTGGAAGGTGGAGGGGGCATTACACAATCCAAAGGGCATGACCAAAAACTAATAGTGGCCTTCATGTGTGTGAAAGGCCATCTTGGGAATGTCTTCCTCTTTCATATGTATCTGGTGATATCCCAAGCGAAGATCCAGTTTAGTAAAGAATTGGGCGCCACTCAATTCATCCAGGAGGTCATCAATGACAGGAATGGGAAATTTGTCTTTAATGGTTAGTTTGTTGAGGGCATAGAAGTTAGGACACATTCTCCAAGAACCTTCTTTCTTCAGGACCATGAATACAGGAGAAGAGTAAGGGCTCATACTAGGGTGGATAATGTCTACATTAAGGAGTTCCTGAATCATTTTCTCAATTTCATTTTTTTGTGAAAAGGGGTGGCGATATGGATGGATATTGGGAGGAAGGATTCCAGGTACAAGGGGAATGGAATGATCATGAACACCATGGGAAGGAGGGAGTCCTTGGGGAGTGGAAAATACCATTTGATGTTTAGAAAGGAGAGCTTGGAGTTCATGCGGCATCGGGGGTGTCTCTGTTGCTTGTATGGCATGGAGTTGGGAAATGACACCAGAATGACCTTTTTTGAGCAGCTTTTCCATGCGATGGGAACTAATGAACTCAGGTGAACCAACAGTGATGCCTTGGAATTTATATTGGTGGCCTTCCTAGTTGAATTGCATGGTTAATGCCTTAAAATCCATGAGAATGGGACCCAAAGTTCTTAGCCAGTCTGCACCCAACACAATGTCACAACCACCCATGCCGATAGAAAACATATGGGATTTTAGGTGGTAGTCACCGATTTGGAGACACACATTTTCACAGCACCCTCCACATTTCATGGAACCACCATTGGCAATCATGATTTGGAAATTTTTGACAGCATGGATGTAGCAATGAGTTTCTTGGGCAATGCGGCGATGAATAAAATTATGGGTGCTTCCACTATCAACCAGAATGATGACCTTCCGATGCTTGATGTAACCGATTAACTTGAGGGTTTGGGGAGCAGAAAAGCCAGTGAGAGCATTGAGGGAAATGACGGGTTCTACTTCAGCAGGGTCAGAGGGAGGGGCTATGTCAGTGATTTCAGGTGACTCAGACATAAGGGGAGTTTCATCATCCTCTTCCGAAATATCCTCAGAGATGGCCATAAAAAGACTTTGTTCCTTACACTTGTGGCCCGGGAAATATTTGTCATCATAATTATAACAAAGGCCTTTGAGTTGGCGTTCATCCATTTCAGCCCTGGTCAATTTTTGGATCTTTAATGGGGCGAGGGGAGTAGTGGGAGTGATGGATTTAGGGCGAGGGATAAAGGAGGGTTTTCAGTTTTGAGACGATACAACCTATTTTTCTTCTTTATCTCTTTTAGTAGCCTCCACCCAAGTCGAGGTTCGAGCCATGAGGACATGGGCCTGAATCTCCTCTTTGAGGCCATTGATAAAACACTCTCGAAAGAAAGCATCAGTCATGCCCTCTGTTCAAAAAGACAAGTGCTCAAAGGCAACTATGAAGTCTTCTACTATTCCAGATTGTTTCAACTTTGTCAAATGGCCCAAATGGTTGGTGTTCATGTCAAAGTGTTCATAAAGCTCAGTCACAAATTGGGTCCAAGCAATATACCCTTGACGGGAAGTTTTTCTCCATTGCCATCATTGCCAACGTTCTTGATCTAGATGGAGAACACCATACCGGAGTTTGGCCAAGTCATATATGATGCCTTATAAAGAGAAATAATGTTCCATTTGGGTTACCCAACCAGTGGGGCCGAGCCATCAAATTTGGTCACATCCACCCGCGGAAGGCATATGTCACGTTGAAAGTGTTGGTGCTTAAAGGTATGGGAATGGGAGGAATATTCACCTTCGGTCTTTGGAGGTGCTTTAGAGAAATGGTCATCTGTAAGGATATTCAGTTTGGTACAGAGGGATGCAAAGACAGATTCAAGCTGGGTGGCTAGTTCTTGTTTGACTTCCTCCATTGAGGGCTGGATGGTTATATTTATGGTTGCATTGATGGATGAATCGATGGAGGCAATAGTAGCATTGAGTTGTTTCACTTCTTTTTGGGTCTCGAGGAAACCAGATTACAAGGTGTTGAAGCGAGTTTCCAGATCTTGGCTACAGGTATGGGCCATGAGGATGGGTGAACTGAAAAGGGGTGGGCGGGGTCAATTTTTTTTCCCAAAAATGATATGGATGAATGTGATAAGAGCGAAGAGATGAATCCAATGGAATAGGTGTCAAATAATGGTGAAAAATTTTCCAGACTTTTTTTTTTTTACACCTGCAGAGTTATACTCTGGTTTGAAGAATAATGCAGTGATGAAATCCCCAAATGCTTAACCAAAAAGAAATGTGTATTTACTTGGCAACCCAAACACAGTTGCACAGCAATAGATCTGGTCTGTTTTAATTTGTTTATGTTTCTGTCCCCCAAGGGTTAGGTATTCAAGGGTTCTACAGACAAGGCTTTGCCCTGTACTATAGCTCTCTGATATACTTGCGGGGTCCAACAGTAGTACTCGACCCAATATTTTAGGTCACTAACTAAGGAGGATAGACCATACCCTTAGCCATACTACCCGACTACCCAGGTACTAGAGAGTATCTTCCCGAGTGTTGTTCTCAATGACACTATAGCAGTCCGGCGACCAATAGGTTTATCTAAAGAGGGCTTTAGGAAATCTAGGCCGATCCATACACAGGTGTTGTCTGATGCGCTACTACTCGAAGGGGTACCAACAGGGGTTACAAGTGTGGTCAACAGATGTGTGCTTAAGAACCACTTGTATTTCATGTGTGTATGAATCCCTCAACCGTGGGTTTATGCATGTAACGACAGATCTCTGTGGCTTAAAGACGCTAGAATATGTCTCTACCCTAAAAAAAATTCCCACAATTTCTGCCAAGGAAAATGCTCTGATACCACTTGCAAGATACTAGATATAATAAATATGCAGAACATAAATAAAATGCTAGAAATGGCAGAATAACAGTAATATATCCAGCATAATCTCCACAATAACACAAAAATGATATAAGAACAACAACAGAAATAACACTTTAATTCAGAAAGCAATGTTCACAGGCCTCTTCAAGGGGGCAAGCTCCAATCGAGCAACGCTCTGTTACAATAATCTCCAAGATAGGGTTTTCATACCCTCGACCCTTATTTATACTAAATATGTCTATCAAGAGAAGCATCTAGAGGAAGATCCTTCTAGAAGTGGTAGCTTCTATTAGGTCTTCTTACATCCACCTTATTCTATTTTATTGAAAGGCCTTATTAATATTGACCTTTATTAGATCTGAATATATTGATCTACCTATGTGCAGGTTAGGACCCTAACAACTATCCTTGTACAACTTCATTCGACTCCCATTGATCATCCCTCTGAGTTCTGTGCCTCCTAAGTATTTCAACTGTACAACTCCCCCATCTGTGACAGTTTTTACTTCGTATGGTCCTAACTAGTGCATTCTGAGTTTTCCTGGATGCTAAATGGATTTGTTGTCATACATAAACACTAAGTCTCCTTCCTTGAATGTTTTCTTCTTGATGTGTTTGTCATGCCAAGCTTTGTCCCTTTATTTTTGAACTTGTTAGTGGAACCCTATTAGGATCCTATCTTCCTCCATGATCATCAACTGATTTAGTCTCTCATGTACTGTGCCTCACTCTGTCATGTGTGTAATTTCTCCGACGTGTAGTCTGGGTACCATAAATTCGAATGGCACCACTTCTTCTTGGCCATATACCAGTTTAAATGACCTGTGCCTTGTCAACTTATTGCATGTGGTCCTGTATGCCCACAGTAATGCTGGTATTTTGAGGTCCCAATCATCTTTGTTGACATTACAAATCTTTGTCAGTGCATTCTCAAGGATTTTGTTAAATGCTTCTACTATGCCATTTTCCCGTGGGTGATATGGCGTGCTCTTTTGATGATGGACTTCAAACTCTTCAGTCATAGCCTTGATAGTGTTGTTAATGAAGTGTGTGCCTTGGTTGCTCATCAAAATTATTGGGCAACCAAACCTAGTGATTACTTGTTCAAATAGAAAGTGTGTTGCTATTTCTGCGTTGCAATCCTTCACTGGTGTTTCTTCCGCCCATCTTGTCAGGTATTCTGTCATGGTGATAATGTACCTTTCTCCTATTCTTTTTGCTGGTGGTTTGATTGGTCCCACAAATTCTATTTCCCATTTATTGAATACCTGCAATGTTACCTGTGGTCGTAACATCATCTCGTCCCTTCTATTGGGTTTACCAATCCTCTGACAAACATCACATCTCTGGCAATACTCTTTCGAGTCTCTATGAATGGTTGGCCACCATAGTCCTGCACATAATACCTTTTGCGTGGTAGCTTTACATGCGTAATGTCCTCATTCTATTCCCTTAAGGGATTCTTCTAAAACCCTTGGTCTTTCATGTTCTATCACATATCTTCACAAGATGTTATCTGCACCCATTTTGTATAAGTGTCCTGCGATCAGTTGATAGTCTCCATCCGGGACTACCAGGTTTTTCTTCTGCATGGTGTTATATTCTTGTGGTGCAGTACCTGTACTCAAGTACTTAATGATATCTACAAAGTATTCGTCAGCGATCTGGACTGAAAAATAATTGTGCGTCTGGAAAGTTGTCCTCTAAATTTGTAGGTTCATCTCCATTTGTGACCCTTGATAAGTGGCCAGGTCTTGCATTTAACTTTCCCGGCTTGACTATTACTTCAAAATCAAACTCTTGAAACAGTAGTAACCATTGACAGATTCTCCCCTCCAACATTGGATTGTTGACTAGGTATTTAAGGATGAGTGACCTGTGAACATCCTAAAGTGTTTTTCCAATAAGTAATGTCTAAATTTCTGCAGTGCGTAGACCATAGCTAGGCCTTCCCTCTCTGTAGTGTTATAGTTATTCTATGATTCTGATAGTTTTATGCTTGCAAATTCTATAGGGTGATCCAAGTCTCCCACTCCTGGATGTGCCAAAATAGCTCCAAGTGCTATGAATGATGCATCTACATGTACATGGAATGTTTTCTCCCGGTCTGGAAATACTAGTATTGGTGCGGTGACCATTTTTTCTTTCAGCGTATCCAGACCATGTTGACAGTCTTCATTCCATTGAAACTGTGTATCTTTCCTTAACAGTTTCTCCATTAGCATGGTAATCTGTGTGTACCCTTTGAAAATTTTTATGTAGTATCCTGTGTGTCGCAATGTCACTCTTAGTTGACGAACTGTCTTTGGTGGTGGCAAGTTAACAATTACTACAATCTTTGAAGGATCTACTAGTAAGCCTTGTTTTCATACTATATGGCCCAATAGTATCCCAAACGGTGTTCTGAATATACATTTTTTTATGTTTAATGATATTTGACACTTCCTGCATCTTTCTAACATCATCTGCAAGACCTCTACATGGTCTTTCAACATAATGTAGACTGTCCAAACGTCTAAGTATACCTCTAGAAACTGGTGGATAAATTCTTTGAATGCAGCGATGACTACTCTAGAAAATATTGTTGGTGCATTCTTCAGTCCAAATGGCATGACTATGTACTGGTAGGATCCCCATTTTGTAGCAAACGTGTTCTTGTATCTGTCTTCCTGTGCTATCTTGATCTAGTGGTAGCCTGAGAATCCATTAGTGAATGAGTAAACTTCGTGTCCTCCTACGTTCTCCAACACTTCATTCGTGAATGGTGTAGGGAACGGGTCATGTAGGCATGCATTCTCCAACTTCCTCAAGTCGATGCATATTCTTATCTCGTATTGTTTTTTCTCCTAAACTACCATTGGGCTTATCCATTATGATTCCTCCACAGGTTCTATGATTCCAACTTCGAGCTTCTATCAATCTCATCTTTGAATTTCTACTTATATATTGGTTTTAATCTATATGGTCGTTGTCTGATCGGTCTCGCTTCAGCTCTGAGTGGTATGTTCATTTCTCCTAGCTCTCCTACTATACCCTTCATTTCCGTAAATGTTGTGGGAAATAGTTCGTTATACTCGCACAGTAACTTTGTTATGATTTCTACTGTTTACTCATCCCAGTAGTCTCCGATGCTGGCCATTTTGGGATTCTCCACTAATCCAATGTTGACTTTCTTCACCTTAATCAGCGCAAAAATTACTTTTGATTCTAGAGGTGGACCTTCCACTTCTCTTTTGTCTTCTTCCTCCTTGATATGAATATCGTGTGCATCATCTTCATCTGGTCTTTCTTCCTGCACATGGTAGCAAGACAATAGTTCTTTAACTATCTGTATGTTCCTCTGTTGTTCTTCTGTTATGAGTTCGACTTTCGGTTCCTTAATGAATATCACCCCTCTTATCTTCTTAAGTGTTTCATCTATGTTGGGGTTCAAATGCTCGAATGAGAAAGTGACTGTAAAATTTTGTTGTAGTATCGTCCAGTTCGAAGTTCCTATGTGCAGCTCTTGGTCTATATACCAGTTGGCTGGTATGCCCTCTAAAGTTTGTATGAAATGATGAGGTCGTTCTTCTGGGGGTGTCCTCTTCCACAACGTTCTGCACTTCTCCAAGTGTTCCTCTGGTGCCCCATGTCCATCGTACTTATGTTGCTTGTGGCTTTTCTTTTCTGCGCCAAACCTTATGCGCAGTAACCGCTTACATTGGTACCAATCCTTGATTGTTTCCTTATGTGTGCCCCAACATCTTGCAGGTGTGGCCTTGAGTGCTATATCGAGTGCTAAGAGTCTCTGATTTTCTATCACTTCATCCTCATACTGTGCTAAGAATGATTCTAGATCCTTCCCTCCATGGAAATTAGTGGTTCCCTTATCTTCATGCCTACCCATCTTACTACGCGGTCGATTATTGTGCACCTTCTGGTGGAAAATTCGTGTAGCCTTTGTTGCCAGTTTTCTAGGCCTGTGTCTGAGTCTGTCACACATGAAGTAATACTTCGCCAAATGAGTATCCCATCTGCAGTTGGCTTTACGTAATCCTCATCGCACGCAGTTGTTTTGTACAACTGGCTGATTTCCTCCAAGTCTAAACAGGTAGGTTCTACAAACCTCTCCCCTTCTGATGGGTCCAATGGTGCAATGACTTTGTATTCCCCTGACTCAAATGTCATTTTTCATGTCTTTAAATTGATTATAGCCTGGTTATCAAATGCCCAATCCAAGCCAAGCAACGCTGGATATGGTGTTGTGTTGTCCACTATTTCAATCACTTCGAAGTCTGCTTTAGTGCACACTCCATTTAGGTCTATTGTCACTCCTTTTAGTCTACCAATTGGTAGGACTATGTGTTGGTTTGCTAGTTTCAACTGAACATGTGAATATCCTAATGTGGGATCTCGCATACATTGCCATGTCTTACTTGGTAGTACATTAACTTCGGATCCTAGATACAGTATGATATCTCCCATGTTGAAATTTCTGATGTTGGCATTCAGTCTGAACTCTCTACTTGTTCTTCTCCTTGTATGTAGGTGATTGATTATTTTTTGTTCTAGTTTTCCTTCTGTCTCTATGCTACATTTTTCTAATATATTTTGCAATATTTTAACAGCGGATGGATCATTCAAGAATTTTATAGATGATTGCAAAATGCTTTTGATTGTACTTAGTTGTCCCATGGGTTGCATTTCGTTGGTATGATCCAATAATGGAGGCATCTCGTACTCTGGTGCTTCCTTTCTTTGTTGCGCAGTTGAATTCGACACGGTGTCTTGCTTCAATAATTCTTGTTTGGCTTTCTTAAATGTATCCTTCTCATTCTACGTGTCGAACTGTCTCCTTGGTTTGACATTCTTCTTTACCCACTAATGTTGTATTGGTTCTTGTCGAGCTACGTTGTTTCCTGTTTTAGCTCCTCTGTGCGTAACTATGTTGATGTTCCTTCCTTCATCCCTCACTTCTGCTAAAATCCATTGAACGTTTTGATTATTCTGATTCCTCTTTTTCTGGATCTTTACTAATATTGTTGGACATTCTTTCGTATCGTGGTCTGATGGTCAACAATACATACAAGTTGTTGGTGGAAGTGGACATTCCCTTACATAATGTCCTAGTTGTTGACAGTTATGACATACCACTGGTCTTCTATGTCTTTCAAAGCATCCTCTTTCTCATCCTCCACCTCTATAGCCAGCTAGATCTCCTGTCGGTGCGTTATGTGGAGGCGCCTTATTGTACTACACAGTATTGTACTCAGGTTGCGTTGCATATTGTACTTATTGTATTGTGCGGTATTGTACTGTGGTTGCGCGGTATTGTATGGTTGATGTGCAATATTATACTGTTGTTGCGTAGAGTTGTATGGGGTTGGAAATTGGTTAAATTGTGGTGTGGCTTGCCCAGTAATCATTTCTTCCTGCACTCTATATGCATCTGATGTCCTCTCTCGCATCAAATCCATAGTTCTACAATCTTTGTCACCGTGGCCCATTGACTTGCAAAAGTTGCAATATGAACTCTTTAGGACTGTCTGGTATTTCTACATCATTGGGTAGTGATATGTATCATGTCCTAGTTTCTTATAGATATCGCACCATATTCCCCCTGTTGGTAAAGGATTTGGCATTCTCATTTCCATATACTGTGTGAATGTTGGACATTTGTTCTTATGGTGTCCTTTCATCCTGCATGTGGTACACCAAACGAATTCTCATTTTTCCTTACTTTTGTTCTGGTTTAGCTAGAACAAATCCTCCTTAAAATCTTCAATGGCTATATCCATCTGTTGATATTAGTTTTCTTCCAGTTGTAGGGCTGCCTGTAGAGCCTCTTCCTGTGTTTGAAACTTTCGTTGTTGCAATGGGTATTTTAAGTGTGGTAGCAGTGAATTGATGAACATGTGCCTGTGTTGCTTATCAGTCATGAGATATTTCAACTTTCCTTTCAGTCGCTTGAATCTCTAGTCAATCTCCCATACAAATTATCTTTCTTTCTGTCTTATTTCTATCATCTCATTCATGTACTGATCTTCTGAACTTGGCTTCTGGAACTCATTTATCATCAATTTCTTGATGTCTACAATCGTTTTGGTTGTCATTGGCGGATTTTTTGTAGCTAAACTCATATACCAATCTAGTGTGCGATCCCTTAGCATAATCGCTAGTTGTGCCAGTTTAGTATCTTCTTTTGTGATCTATTTTTCTTCCCGACTCTTTTCACAGATAAACAAATGTTTTTATGGGTCCTTTGACGCTTCTCCTTTGAATTCTGGTAACCTGATGGTGGGATTATGTCTTGCCATCCTGAACATTGAACCACTACCTCTGTGCAGTGTAGATACTTGACTAGTGCTCCCTGAACTGGCTCCTCCAGTTGTTGTGCCTTGTGTGGATGTACTTCATGTTGTATTTCTTCTCCCGAAATTCGGTTGTCTAAACGATGGTGTTCTCTTTGGTGTATTAGTCGCACATGGGTTTATGGATTCCACACTGACATTAATATGGATAGGACTGTTGCCTTCTCTTCTTGCTCTTTGACCTCTCGTCTTCCTCTCATATGTTGCATGCAGGATTTCCTCAATTTGCTCCACATCCCAGAGGTCCTCTACCTCTTCTTCATCACTTGACAAGCCTTCCCTCGCGGCTATGACTCTCTTCTTGGTACTCACCTTGTATTGGTAGGGTACTCTGCTATGCATCTTTCTAGATGTCGCCATGATCTTATTTATCTGGTCGCCGTCCATCATGATTGGGTCAAAGGGTTCCTCCTTCTTTCCCTTATCCATTCCTCCTTCTATTTCTCCTCTTTATTTCAATTCTTCCCCCCTTCCCCCATGCACGCAGAAAAGTTTAGTTGTCTGACTCCATTGTCATTACCCCTTTGTTGTATAGAAGTATACAATGATTTAATGTACCTTCTTCGAGGCCCCCATAGAAACTCTTGCTCCGCTGCATTGTATGACTTCGTTGTATCTACTGCAAACTCTGTTATAAATCCTACTACAATACTGTCGAGCCAAGAATCTACTGCGCGAGTGAATTTGTTGTTCACCTACTGCAACTGCTCAATCTATATTGGGATCCACTCTAACTATCAGATCTGGTTCGTTGCATGGTTATACTTCAACCTTAGTATCCACTCCTGCAATAAGTGTGGAAAATCATAGAAAAAATACTTCATGCAAATCAGTAAACATGTATTTCTCAAGATATTTGCGCGATGTTACTCTAGGGTTTTTGTTATCTTTCTGTGCAAACTCTGGTTCTTTTGTCTTCAACCAGCTCTTGATCTCTGCTTTTGTGGGTTTCCATGATCTCAACATCCCCTTCTGGAGGCTCATTCTTTTCTCCTTCTCCTTGTTCTCTTTAGTATTCTCTTGACCCGCCTCCCGCAGATCTTACGTATCTTTGAACAGATCTTCAACAAATCCCATCTACTCAATCCTCTATTGTTCCAACCAATGGAAACGGTACCATGTTTTGGTTACTATTCTTATCTAAGTTTATATATATATCTTGAGTGACCCAGGGTTCATATCTGTTTGGGGTTCCAACAAAGCCTCTAAAACTATCATCCCTCCTGGTAAACCAGAAGGCAACGCAACTCACAGAGTGCATTGTGCAGTCTCACCCGAGATAGTCTTAATGGGTGGCCGCAATACTCATCTGTTTGTAGCCCTGGATTGAGTGGGGATCCGGGAAATGTGCACTAAGGGTTCTACTCAATTTATTAATGCAATAAACTGTCATTCACGATTGTGCATGAAATATAATCAACTCATTCATTTAGTAAATCAACAACTATTGAAGACAGTAAAGAAACACATGCATTCAATCACATAACATAGGTTTTACTGCGGTTCACCCCCCCTTGGGATACATCCACAAAGATCTGGCTCTTAGCTCTTTTATTATAGTAGTTCCAAAACTACAACGTCATGCGCTTTACACCTTTTCTCAGTCGGGTTGAGATCTATTATGAGGCGGACTAGATCGCACTAGGCTCCTCAGCCTACAATCTAACCCTCAAGATCTACCCTCCTTACTCCTCTCCAACTCAACAACTTACAAAATTAGGTTGTATAGCAAAAATATAATAGATAGCTGTCAAAACAGGACTACTCTATTTTCTTGCTCTCTGGTCCCTCTTCTCTCTCCGCTAACTCTACTCATCATCTCCCTCTATGATACCTAGGTATCTACATTTATACGTTTCTGGCTCACCATCCATTACGATGTATTTCCAAAACCCTAACGCTAACGTCATTATGTCTTCCATGCGTGTGCATGTTATGCTCTTCCTTCCAACGGTCGCTTTCCTCGTGCATGCCTTCTTTCCCAAAATAACCTTTCTTTCCGCTTTGGCTTGCTTCCAACACCCAATAGTCCACTTTTTCTGAATATAACAAAGGCACATTCACATTCACTATATCAAATACCTCACCCATATATAGTTGCTTGAGACTTGTGAGTAACCAATGAAATGATTGTTGACTATAGTTTAAATGCAAAATAGAGTTGTTCCATACTGTGTAAATACCTCGAGAGGCTCCTCTTGCACTTACTACTTGAACTTCACTATTTTTCCAAAGTTTTTTACACTTGCTTAGGGATTCATCATCCTCAAGCTTGGTCTCCTAGAGTAGGAGAATCGAAGGTTTTTATTGTTTAACCAAATCCATTTCTAATTCTATTTTGTTCTTGTTGTCTAGTCCCCTACAATTATAGGAGATCACATACATAATTTACCTAGGGTTTTTTGGTTCCCACCATGGGGTGGGTTCAAGCCACTCTGGCTCCTTGTGTTTCTCTTTGTTAATAGATTGCCAATGGTATATTGCTACCCCAACTCTTTTTCTTTTTCTGCCACTTCTTCTCTTTTTTCCTTTTGTGGATTTCTACCCACCTTCTTACAAGATTTTCCTTTTGTGACTTACTCATCCTTTTCCTCATCATACCTCCCCTCCTCCTCATGCAGGGAACTGTGATGGCTAAGAGTTGTAGTTGTAATAAAATTATCTTTATCTGGAGAGGATGGAAAATCATCATCATAATCAAGAATGTTTCTCTCCACAATTGGTGATGGCACAAAGTCTTGATTTTCGTCCATAATTTGGGTTATTTTGAATGTTCAAGAATTAAACAGGGGGATTCCAACTATTATTTCCATAGTAGGAATATGTTATCCATTAGAGAGAAGTTCATACCTATTTTTGTTGGGGCTCGTTATACTTCCTTTTGAACCATTCGAGGAGTTAACTTTGGTATCGTTTGCCTGGACATTCGTTGGGTTTCCAAGGATGGTTTCCATGATACTCCTGATCCAGAGGGTTGAGTAGCTGCAACTGAAGATGATACTTTCTTAGGTTGTGTGAAATAACCTATTTTTTATTGTTATCCCTTTTATTTTTAACATGTTTCTATTGATCCTCCTTTTCTTGAGGTCCTTTCTCTATTGTTGAACTCTCTGTGAATTTTTTAGCAAAATTCCCATATTCATGATATTTCTTACACTTAACAGAGAGTTTCTCATAGTCCACTGGTTGAATAAGTTTTCTATCATCTAGTGTTAGTTGAATCACTTGTGGACAACCCTTTTCAAAGTCAACTTCAACACATATACAAACATAGGTGAGTACTTCATCTCTTGGTTTAGATTTGTCAATGTAGGTTCCTAGGGTATTCCCAATACTCCTCAAAACATCGTCGTTCCAGCAGTGAAGTGGGAGATGATGCAATGTTACCCAAACTGGAATTGTGGAGGGGATGCCATTTTGGGGGTTGAATTCTAGAGTCCATATGTTCAAATATATCCCTTTGGATCCATAGAAATATGGCCCATTTCAAAATACGAGATCTATATCTTCCTTATTTCAAAGAAGAAGGCATAAAACCCTCTACCATAGAAGTAATGAGAGAGTTTTCCTTTGAGAAAACCTAACCATGTTTTCTGTATCCAAATCACCATGGCCCTAGGAGAGGGCCAAACACTAGTGAACTAACCTACCAGAGCCTTGTTTTCTAGCTTTAGGTCCATTTGATAGTAGTTAGATAGAGGGAGAGGAACCTACATGATTTTTTCCAACCTTTTAACAAATCGAGAAGGAGGGCTCTTAATTGATTTTCTAAAAGAAGAGACCAATGCATAAAATGCATCAATCTCATAGATAAGAGGGGGCGGGGGGGGGGCTACCCCCTCCTAAAGTCGAATCCATGAAAACACAGGGGCACCCAAATTGCTAGGGTTGTAGATAGAGTGTGTGCATTATCGTTTAATAGATACATTCAATAAGTAGTGAATTAAACCATTTTTCATTCTCTAATTTTGAAAAAACTCAATTTCACTAAAAATTTAAATTATGGATCAATTATTTAATTCCAAATTAAAATGAAATATGTGTTAAAATGTAAATTACGAATAAAATATATAGCCTAATCTTGCTAAGAACTTAGAGAACAAGTCTCATGAATTTAAAACATTATTTAGTTTAGTTCATTAGTTTTTTTAATTATTATTAAAACTATTGTTACATTTACAATGTTTCTATGACACTTAATTATGACATAATTTAATGTCCCAGTTTATAAGATTCAACGTTTTTTTCCCTAAAACTTCATTTGAACTTTAATGTCACAACTACGACCTTCAAATATATTTTATAATATTTTAAAACATCACAATCTCCATTAGATTGAATTTGCAAAAATAAACTATTTCCTATCAATTGAAATGTTGGTTAAGCAACACTTATAATGTCTTAAAAGCTATGTTAGTATTAATAGGCACAAAAATGACATTCGATTGGATAGAATGCTGACAAAAATAGGGGATTTCCATGGAAGAAATAACATTTACCTTGAAACATGGCTTACATGTCAAAAACATGTGTTTTAACTAAATTGTAGTTGTGAGAAAGAAAAAACCATTGAATATTCTATGCATTGTCTATTGTTTTGTATCATGCATTGTATACATAGGAATACATATTAGTTACAAGATTGTTTGTATAGTTGATGAAGGGCACAAATGTATTGGTTTTAACATAGAATGTCAGAGTGGGTGCATGAGTGACTACAAATTGCACGTGTAGGTTATGGAAGTTCACACATAAAGAATTGTGTATGTAAAAATATTGTTAAGGTTTTGAGGCACTCTATTTATCCCTACTAGGGCATTGTGCCTGGACTTTGCAAGGGATTTTCTTGTGTATGTAAAAATATTGTTAAGATTTTGAGGCACTCTATTTATCCCTACTAGGGCATTGTGCTTTGACTTTGCAAGGGGATTTTCCCTTGACCAAGTAGAGGAATTAAGGACCAAGGATAGCTAGGTTGTAGACTGGTGTGGGTGATAGGTGCTTTTCAGTGTGGGAAGCACTAAACCATTACAATAAATTCATTACATCAAGCTATGGGTGTGCTTAGATAAATATAATCATTACAACCGACATCGAGCACCTCAAGTGATGAAAGAGGTATAATTGCATTAAAGTCATCCAAAATTTATATTTTCTCCAGTTGCTTATTCATATCACATTGAAACTTAGAGCAAAGGTTTAACCATCTTCACCTCTAAACCATAACCCCCCATTGACAAATAAGATATTCTTTATTAAACGCATGCCTAAAAACATCAAATATATTGATTTGTAGTTGATATTTGATATGTACATTAACCTTTTAAGCTATATCTCCATCTTTGAAAAGTATCCAATGTTTCTCATATTGGCATCCTATGGAAAAGCTAGAACTTATAAATCATCTTGTGAAAACATAAATTTGTGGGTCAACTAGAGGCGTATACATACAATAAACACATATGACAAATGCCATTGCAAGGTCATGGTTCCATCAGTGTCATGGTTCCATCGATGTTGGATGGATTATCATGTCATGTCATCCTTGAAGAGTAGAGTTGAGATTGATATGTCTCCATTTTACTGAGAAAGACAAAACATTTTGTGCCCTGGTGGCTTTCAAAGAGTCCAACAAGAGGAAATAAACTAAAACACAAGTTGTAATCACAAGTCTTATAAGTACTTCTTGGTAGCCACTAGACTAAGCACACCAAGAAAAGCCCCAACATGCACAAACACCATGATATCATTATGTTTAACTCGGCGACGCTATGTCCCCACACGCTAAGATATCTAACCCAACGACTTCTCAACACCCCAAAGGACGACCCACGCTTTTCTATATAAGGTTGGGGGGGAGTGGGGAATCTGAGGACATACTCCCCCTCACCCCTTTGAAACCTTAGTCTGAACACTCCAATTATTTTAAAATATCAGAAAATTTCGTTACTCAACCGTGTGGAGCTGACTGGCCTGCCCGTGGGCAAAACGAGTAGCTGGTCGCTTTTGGTGTGAAATACACGAAGATGTGGGCGACACAGGCTGTAAGAAAGGATTCTTAATCAACCAGATTCTCAATCAACCAGCACACAGGCTACAAGCAAGGATTCTTAATCAACCAACACGTAGGCTGCAAAATGTGAGACAAAACCAGGGATAAACCCCAACAAAAACCTGAAAAGGATCTAAACTAGAGGCCACATGCCCCCAAAGGACCTCAAAGTGTTTATCCAATACCGCACACCCCTGAAGGACCTCAAAGTGTTAAGTAGAAAACCGCACGCCTCGAGTGTGGACCTCAAAGATCTGGTCCAATACCCCTTCAAGCCAAGGAGGAAGAGGAGCCAAAAGAGATGACGAAAAACCAATAGTCATTACAACCATCTTTGGCAGACACGGGGAGAAACTTGGCCCCGAAACAAAGGCATCCTCTGCAACCAATTTCGTCGCCAACTGCAGAGTCTGCACGCGCACAGCCATCGCTGAAGCCACCACTCCGCAGAGCCTGTAGAAAAAATGTCCCTCTGCCACCATCGCAGGACCATGCTCGACCTAACCCCATCGCGTCATGCCATAGGGCTTGCCTACCTCTGGCTATGACCCTCTCCCTCACCCGCGCTCGCCATGGAGGTGCCCTTCGCCCACGCCCTTATATATATATATATATATATATATATATATATATATATCCTAAACTTGCTAAGAACTTAGAGAACAAGTCTCATGAATTTAAAACATTATTTAGTTTAGTTTGTTAGTTTTTTTAATTATTATTAAAACTATTGTTACATTTACGATGTTTCTATGACACTTAATTATGACATAATTTAATGTCCTGGTTTATAAGATTCAACGTTTTTTTCCCTAAAATTTCATTCAAACTTTAATGTCACAACTACGACCTTCAAATATATGTTATAATCTTTTAAAACATCACAATCTCCATTAGATTGGAGTTGCAAAAATAAACTATTTCCTATCAATTGAAATGGTGTTTAAGCAACACTTATAATGTCTTAAAAGCTATGTTAATATTAATAGGCACAAAAATGATAGTCGATTGGATAGAATGTTGACAAAAATAGGGGATTTCCAGGGAAGAAATAACATTCACCTTGAAACATGGCTTACATGTCGAAAAAACATGTGTTTTAACTAAATTGCAGTTGTGAGAAAGAAAAAACCATTGACTATTCGATGCATTGCCTATTGTTTTGTATCGTGCATTATATACATAGGAATACATATTAGTTATAAGATTGTTTGTATAGTTGATGAAGGTGGTTTGGTTTCATAACTATCAATCCGATGACTATTCGTCTTCTTAGCACATTGTGTGTTGTTGTTGGCACAAATGTGTTGGTGCATATATGTTGATACATGTATTGTGTATAGAGTATAATGTCATAATGGGTGCATGAGTGACTACAAAGTGCACGTGTAGGCTATGGAAGTTCACACATAAAGAATTGTGTATGTAAAAATATTGTTAAGGTTTTGATGCACTCTATTTATCCCTACTAAGACATTGTGCCTTGACCTTCCAAGGGGATTTTCCCTTGACCAAATAAAGGAATAAATAGAAAAATTAAGGACCAAGAGTAGCTAGGTTGTAGACTAATGTGGGTGATAAATGTTTTTCAATGTGGAAAACACTAAACCATTACAATAAATTCATTACATCAAGCTATGGTTGTGCTTAGATCAATATAATCATTACAACCAACATCAAGCACCTCCAATGACATGTTTATATGAGCAAAATACCACTTGAAGGATGAACCATCATTAAATACAAGCACTTTTATTATCTTAAGATGTCATGAAAGAGGTAAAATTGCATTAAAATCTTCCAAAGTTTATATTTGCTCAAGTTGCTTGCTTATTCATATCTCATTGAAACTTAGAGCAAAGGTTTAACCATCTTCACCTCTAAACCACAACCCCCCATACCACATCCCCATTGACAAATAATATGTGTTTTATTAAATGCATGCCTAAAAACATCAAATATTTTGATTTGTAGTTGATATTTGATAGGTACATTGACCTTTTAAGCTATATCTCCATCTTTGAGAAGTATCCAATGTTACTCATAGGATATTGGCATCCCATGCAAAAGCTGGAACTTATAAATCATCGTGTGAAAACATAACTTTGTGGGTCAACTAGAGGCGTATACATACAATAAACACATATGACAAATACCATTGCAAGGTCATGGTTCCATATGGATTATCATGTCATGTCATCCTTGAAGAGTAGAGCTGAGATTGAGATGCCTTTCCGTTTGACTGAGAAAGACAAAACATCTTTTGGCCCTCGTGGCTTTCAAAGAGTCCAACAAGAGGAAATAAACTAAAACACAAGTTGTAATCACAAGTCTTATAAGTACTTCTTGGTAGGCACTAGACTAACCACACCCCAACGTGCACAAACACCATGATGTCATTCCGTTTAACTCGGCGACGCTATGTCCCCACACGCTAAGAGATCTAACCCAACGACTTCTCAACACCCCAAAGGACGGCCCACGCTTTTCTATATAAGGTTGGGGGTGGGGTGGGGAATCCGAGGACATACTCCCCCTCACCCCTTTGAAACCTTAGTCTAACACTCCAATTATTTAAAAATATCAGAAAATTTCGTTACTCAACCGTGTGGAGCTGACCGACCTGCCCGCGGGCAAAACGAGTAGCTGACCGCTATTGGCGGGAAATACACGAAGACGCGGGCGGCGTCCCTTTGTTTGTTGGCGCCAAAATTTCTCCCGCGAAAGAGGCCGCCGTTTCCGTCACGTCGTTTGAATAACATCACATTGCGCTTTACGAATTGCCTCGAACGTCGCGCATTGGTTTCATTATTAAACAATTCGTCTCTCCTACTGCTCGTCAGCCAATCACGTGCCTAGTTTGAAACGGCAGCCAATAATATTGAAAAATTGATTGTTATCTTCATTCGCTTATCATTCGTCAATTTTACGTGGCCATCCGGCAGATTTGGCTGAACATTTATATCGCTATAATTATCCATATCTAGTCATGATAAAATGATAACAGTCTCATATAGTTTCGGACAAAATGATTGGTTATATAGCAAAAATTGAAGGAAAGATCAAACGGACTATTGATAAAATACCATCCAAATGACAGAGCTGCTGCCTCTACATTTGGCAAGGCCCGCTGCGAAATCTGTAAACATATTTGCCCAAATCTGTCTGCGACGAGTCTCGTGAACCTCCGACCAGACTTATGAGATTGCCAATTTTGTGGGGCAGTCAACCATCTGCTAAGTACAGAGAGAGCATCCAACGCCGGGCCATCATTTTTGGATTACTAAACTTTTTCTGTCTCTATCGTTAGCACCAGCCTGCCATAATTATAAATTTAAAGGAACGAAAAGCTCACGTACGTCTTGCGGAGAATCCGAGGTCGAGGAGGATCTTTTTTACCAACTGTAATAACTGCCACTAATTTTTTCTATGCCGTGGCTGCCGCTAAATTCGGCAGAATGTTCTGGAGGCATGAGAGATTGTATGCGCGGTGTTTGGCGGGGAGGCTCTTATTGAACGGAAGCTCGTGGCATTGTGGGGGAGGATTTTTGGTAACCGCGTTGCCAATCAACGGTCAGATTTCCACGTGTCAACTCTGCCTCCATGCTTAGGTGTCATGGGGAGTGTGGATTTGATAATGTGCCATGGACACTCTTTCTATCCATGTGCATGCACATGGATGAGACTTACTTTTTATCATTCTTTATTTAATGGTTTTAATTTAAAATATTCATCCACCTTAAGCCTTGTTCCCCTTTTGTAAAGTTGTGAAAACCTTTCAAGCAACCCTCAAGAGTATGGTGTTGCATTGAACCTTAAAATTTTCTATCATAAGATGAGAACTAAGAAATGGTAGTGACGATTTTTTATGGCCTGTGGGAGCATTAAGGTTTTTTGTTATTCAAAAGATCTGAGAGCATTAAACATGGTTATGTTAGCTTTAATACGGAGCCTTTTGTTCAAGGGAAAAAGTAGCCAAACTATATAGACGAAGAACCATAATGATTAGACATTGATTAAGAAAGGTAAGAAGAAGATCGCGCTAGTATTGTGGGAAATTAGAACATAGTGATATGGCTTGCTAGAAGAACACTGAAGACTTTAAGGATGAAGTTGAGAAGTTTGAAGGAAACGTGTTGATTGGGTAGTTGACCATGTTGTAAGATTGACTTTCATAAGAAGGTAAGGTAGATAACTATACATTTTTTATTAGTGCTTCTTAAGGATTTAAAGTGAGTAGACGGTGAACTCTAGTTGTATCCATCACATGGTTAAAGATGTTTTATTTTATTTTATTTATTAAGTAAGGTTAAAAAAAAGAATTTTTTTAGATGATTATACACTTACTACTAGATTAGATGGTTAATTTGTTAATTATAACTTAATTGAAATTGGTAAGAAGATTGAATTTTGGTCATATTAGTTTGTTGTGAAAGATATGAACAATAACTTTGTTTCTATTGCCAAGGGTATTATTCTTGACCATAAGAATACATTATATAAGCTCTATGATTTTCAAAAGAAGGATCTAGGACTAGTTGTCCTCATAGCCAAGATAGAATTTGGCATGAAAGTCTAAATTTTTGAAGTATGAAAATGATGGTGAAGTATAATATGATTACTAGAATATCCAAGCTTGTTCCCCTTGATGGTGTATGCGAAGAGTGTGTGCTTGGGAAGCATCACTAGGTTGCATTTGAAATAATGAAGGCATGGAGAGAAGAGACTCATTTGGAACTTGTCCATAATGACCTACGCAAGGAAAAATTTAGGGGCTAAATTTTGTCCATAGGCTAATTTTCCATTTTTCCCCAAAAAACGATTCGTCAATTTCCATTTTTTCTAAAAATGATTTGCCCAAATTATATAGAATACAAATATTTTGTTAGAATAAAGAAGATGGTCTGCTCGTTTTACCATTGATGATACCTTCGTCACCCAACCATAGGCCGAAGCCTCCCTCCGAGCACCTTAACCTTGACTGAGAATTCCTCTGGAAGCAAACCCTAGGCTAGATAGCCAAACAAAGAGTAGCGCATCAATCCCCAAGGATAGCGCATCACAAAAAGCTGATAAGATGTTCCAAACCCTAGCCAAGAGATATTCAAGCCAAAACTGAGAAATTGTTGTTGTTGCAGCTGCACCAGCTCTTCCTCCAGACCTGCGCACCAGATTGCAACTACAGTGCGCACCAAACTGCATAACTGCAATTCTGAGATGCTGCAAATGAGAACTGGCGCCCTGTATTTATAGTAGATCTGCCAGTTTTGCTGGGGCCAACTTCTCCTTCTGGATAGGTGTTTGTTCAGTATATTATTATAATTTCTAGTCGACTTCTTCTCTTGGAGGTTAATAGCCTAATATAAATTATCTTCTTGAGCCGACAAGGCTTCTAGGGTTATTAGCCAACTCATTAGGGTTTCTCTTGCTTCCTGAAGTCTTCTATTCTCGTCAGGTTCACACGTGGGGGTAAATACCTCTTGCAGCTACCATAATATTAACACTCCCTCCTAGCTAGAGAGGTATTTATAGGTAATGGACTTGAGCACAAAACATACCATTTACCCGGTAGCATCAAAATAGTCATCTAGACTATTTCATGACTAGATCATGAGCATCACCATCACCATCAGCTGCATCATCTCTCGAAACCATACTTCATCTGAGTAATTAGATATGATGCTAGATAAGTCACTCTCACCATAGAGTGATACAAGAGGAGTAAAAGCTCTGAACTATTTTCCGTCTGGAAAAAATCTGTTCATCATTCATTTGAATGATCATTATCTCCCATAAACTACTGATAGTCTTCAAGGCAATTAGAATGAGGATAGGACACACCTGTGTCTATTCATAGTAGTACATAACTACAATCCAGTGGTTAACTACCACATCAAGTAACACACAAGTACTTGATCAACAACGTATAGTCGCGAACAGTGAAACATATTCACCACATTAGTCCTCATCTACTATCATATAGTCTTCATAACAAACATCTGAGAGCATCCTGCATAGAAACAATGTTATGATAGAAACTGTATCATCTGGGCCAATCTTTCACTCACGTCTGT
>JZKD02S1744270.1:365129-376081 GCA_000966675.3 Picea glauca | reverse complement strand
CATTATTACAAAATATGATCCCTTCAAATCCTCACACATATCTCTCATACATCTTGGATAAGATATGTTATCCATTCCCCATGATCTTCTCCTTGAAATAGGCTTGAATTATCTCTTCAAATCTTCAAATGGTGGAGGAAGTATTCGAGAAGTCTTTTTGAATTAATCCTTCACATATTCCTACACATTACAAAGCTCACACCTTTTTTAGATATATATGAAAACATGTCGATTTTCTAATATTTAATCATAAATTCTCTTTTAATAATAAAATGAATAAAGTAGAAAATAATAAGGTGAAACCCAAATGTATTTATGAAAATGATATAATGGAATAATGGAATATGGATAAATGAGAGGAATAATGAAATGAAAATAAGATGAAAATGCGACATTTATGAGGCCCAACAAGTATTCATTGTTGGTGTGTCTTTCCTCTAGAGTATCATCTACCAGTATTTGGTACATTGATAGCGGTGCCTCCCGCCATATGACAGGTGTTCATGAGTACTTCATTGATATTACAAAGATTGGAGATCTTGAGGTGGTGCTTGAAGATGATTCAATGGTCAAGGAAGTTGGTAGTGGGACATTATCATTTCAGAGGGAGTCTCTACCTCCCATGTTTTTGAGGGATGTCCTATATGTTCATGGCTTGAAGAAGAACTTGGTGTCAGTTTCAACTATTGAGGATAGGGGATATGAGATGTTCTATGATTAGCATGTGCTCTTGTATCCTAAGGGATCCAATATCAATTTGTCCAAAGTTATTGGGATCCAACATGAGAAGTTGTATAAGCTCATGTTTCAACTTGCTAGAGCATTGATGCATAGTACCAACAACAATGATATTTGTGATTTATGGAATAGGAGGATGTCCCATTTGCACCATGGGGCTCTGAGGATCTTGAGAGATATTGTGATTGGAGTGCCAGAGTTTAGTATAGAGCACCAGGAGGTGTGCAAGGGGTGTGTTCTTGGGAAGTACGCCAAGACTTCTTTTCCAAGTAGTGAAAACAGAGTATTGGGTATTCTTGATCTGATTCATACTAATGTATGTGGTCCTATGTCTTCTTCCTCTTTGACTGGTTTTTTGTATTATGTCACTTTCATTAATGACTTCTCTCGAAAGTCTTGGATTTTCTTCATGAATACCAAAGGACAGGTCTTTCAGTGGTTCCAAGAGTTTAAAAATATTGTGGAGAACCAAAATGGGTTCCAAGAGTTTAATTCTTATTGATTCTAGATCTTTGCTTTCTTCTAGTGTTGAGATCTTAGGATCAAATCTCATTGGAAGAGATCTTAGTACCTTTTGAACAATTACAGATTCATCAATTTCTTCTCCCAATCCTAGGATTGAATTCACTATTTCTTCTCATATTGATCTAGGTGGATATTGAAGGCCACCCACCTTTTCCAACTGGCTCAAAACAATTTTCTGGCAATTTTGGTCATTTACTATTTTTAGTAGTTTTTAACTTCTAGGGCCATTTTGAGGGCCTAAATGAAGGTTTTCTGGTATAGAGATTCTTAATGATAGCTAAGGCTCAAATTTACCCTCCTAAATGAATCTCCTCGATGATACCTTTCCAATGAGATATCGTGCGCCCCAAACAGAGATCGTATGCCAAAGTTACGCCCCTGGGAAGTTGATACACCAAACTACCCAAAACGGGGTCCACAAAATTGTTGGATTTTCATATTCTGGGGTTAGGTTTTTGTATTTCTTTATGATAAAAAAAGGCCTTTGGAGCCTCATTGTAAAATCATCTTCTTGCGAATGAGTGTAGTCATCACATCTCTTCTCAGAGATAAGCCGCCACCATTCCAACAAGCTTGTTTTCGGTTGCATTTTACAGTTTCAGCTTATTTCATTATTGAATAGAAAACCAATTTTACTGTATCTATTTTATTCTGTGTTAAGCATATTTTAATAATTTGTATTCATTTCATTCTTCTCATAAAATTTGGATCAATGGTATCAGAGAGGTCTGCTCTTTGTCGTCTTAATGCATGTCCCCAACTAGGTCAGGGTATAAAGAATTGGGTCTCGAGCTTGTTTCTCTTGAGGAAAAAATCTCTTGCACACCCAAGCGACCTCTCATGGCAGGAGAAAAGAAAGATGACAGGAAAGGAGATCGTTTCAAAATGTTTCTTGAGGAATCCGTCATGCAATAGAGGAACGAGATGATGGATAGTTTCGCACAAATCCTTCGGCGGATACCAACATGTGACACATCTTCCTCGAGCGGAGGCACCGCTCCCTTCAAGGTACAAACACAATTTGATATTCCTATATTTGAAGGTCACATAGACGCAAATGTTGTAGACAAGTGGTTGGATCTACTAGAAGGGTAATTTTTTGTCCATAACTTTTCAAATAGAGAAAATATTACTTTTTCACTCCTCAAAGTCATTCCCCATGTCAAAGATTGGTGGGAAACTTTCTGTGAGAAAAAGGAAACAAATGAACCCTCATTATTTACAGTTACGACCACTTGGGAATCCTTCAGGGATGCTATTAAGGAACAATACTACTATGTCGGAAGTTATGATGACTTGTATACCAAATGGACCACACTGTGGAAAGAAAGAGACCAAGCAGTGCGAGAGTTCACAAATATCTTCCATACATTGCGGACCAAGCTAGGTATCAAAAATTCAAAGCGATATCTGGTGCTCAAGTATCGCGGTGCTTTGCATAGATACATCTAAACCGAAATGGAATTTCTAGACATCTCTTCCTTAGGCACGGCCTACCGATATGCCGTCAAAATCAAGCAGAAGCTCAAAAAAAAGATGCGACAATTTGGGCCTCGGAACCCCACATAGAAAAATCCAGGAAGGGGCAGCCCCAACCCACAGAACAAAGGTCAAATAAAATATGGACAATATCAGGAAAACTAGTCCAAGCCGCAAGAAAAGAAGGGTCACGGGAAGACAAAGAAGGACACCAGAAAATGGTGCGATTTACACAAAATCCCCTAGCACAACACCAAGGAATGTCACTCAAAATAGTCATTGGTGGCCGAGATCAAAGACAAGGAGTTGAAACCTGATCCAGAATCTGATTCTGAAAATATTGGTAAAAGACAGATCATCGATGCAGACCGCACTGCTATTGTCGCGACCGCAACAATTCAACCAGAAGAATCAATAGATCCTGAAGAGGGGGAGTGCCTTTTTCATTCACAGATGTGGGTGAAGGGGACCCCGCTGCATTTTATTGTTTATAGCAGAATCCAGAAGAACCTCATCTTAGCAGAGGTCATCAAACGGTTGGGATTGTCGACAACACCACACCCGTAGCCATAAAACATCAGGTGGCTTCGCTAGGGACAAGATCTCCATGTCATCCAACAATGTCGATTTTCATACAACATCCAACCCTTCAAGGATGAGGTATTATGTGATGTTCCCCCATTGGATGTTTGTGTCATTCTCTTGGGCCAACCATATATGTGGAAGTGCCATGCTGTTTATCAGTCTTGACCCCACAATGTCATTGTTTCTCTGGGGGGTCATCTCTACAGAATACCAGAGGTAGTTCTGACTACTTTCCTGCCTAAAGAGTGTCGCAAGGTAGTATCTCATACTAAAAAATGTAGATTCTTCACAATTTGTTCAAAAGGTGAACAAAAGGATACTACAACCACTACAACCTCGGTCCAAACACCTTCTATCCAACAAAAGCAGGTCAACAAGATTGCAACAAAGTGTAAAAATTCATTTTTCACACAGGCATCTCATGTATCCAGACTAGTTAAAAAGGTGCAACCCTTCCATCCACAGGTTCATGACAACCTTCAATAAGCTAAGCAACACAACTTCTCCAACAAGACAAGCAACTCATCAAGATGCAGATTCAACAAACGATTTTCCCTATCCCCTGGGAACTCAACGCAATGGATACAATTTATTCCTAAGGATTGAGGATTGATCTAGGTGGATATCGGTGGAAACCCACCTTTTCCAACTGGCTCAAAACAATTTTCTGGCATTTTTGGTAATTTACTATTTTTAGCAGTTTTTAACTTCCAGGGCCATTTTGAGGGCCCAAATGAAAGTTTTTGGGATTGAGCTTCTTAATGATAGCCAAAGGCTTGGATTGAGACCCCTAAATGAATCTCCTCGAATATATATTTCCAACTAGCTATCGTGCACCACAAACAAAGATCGTATGCCAAAGTTATGCCCCGGGGAAGTTGATACACCAAACTACCCAAAATGGGGTCCACAAAACTGTTGGCTTTTCATCTTCCGGGGTTAGGATTTTGAATTTTATTTATGATAAAAAAAGGCCTTTGGATCATCATTGTAAAATCATCTTCTTGTGAATGAGCGTAGTCGTCACATCTCTTCTCAGAGATAAGTCACCACCATTCCAACAAGCTTGTTTTCCACTGCATTTTACAATTTTATCTTATTTCGTTATTGAATAGAAAACCAATTTTACTGTATCTCTGTTATTATGTGTTAAGCATATTTTAATAATCTCTATTCATTTGTTTTTCTCATAAAATATGGATTAGTGGTATCAGAGCGGTCTTCTCCTTGTCATCTTAATGCATGTCCCCAACGAGGTCAGGGTACAAAGAATTGGGTCTCGAGCTTGTTTCTCTTGAGGACAAAATCTCTCGCATGCCCAAGAGACCTCTCATGGAAGGAGAAAAGAAAGATGACGGGACAAGATATCCTTTCAAAATGTTTCTTGAGGAATCCCTCACACAACAGAGGAATGAGATGATGGATAGTTTCATGCAAATCCTTCGGCAGCTACCAACAGGCAACACATCTTCCTCAAGCGGAGGCGCTGCCCCCTACAAGGTACAAATCAACTTCGATATTCCTATATTTGAAGGTCAGATAGATGCAGATGCTATAAACAAGTGGTTGAATCTAGTAGAAGGGTATTTTTCTGTCCATAAATTTTCGAATAGAGAAAATATTACTTTTTCACTCCTCAAAGCCTTTCCCCATGTCAAAGATTAGTGGGAAACTTTCTGTGAGAAAAAGGAAACATAGGAAACCTTATTATTTACGGTCGCAACCACCTCAGAATCCTTCAAGGATGCTATTAAGGAACAATACTACCTTGTTGGAAGTTATGATGACTTGTATACCAAATGGACCACACTACGGCAAGAAAGAGACCAAGCAGTGCCAGAGTTCACAAATATCTTCCATACATTGCGCACCAAGTTGGGTATCAAAGATTCATAGCGACATCGGGTGCTCAAGTATTGCAGTACTCTGCATAGATACATCCAGACCGAAATGGAATTTATGTACATCTCATCCTTCAGCGCGGTCTACCGATATGCCATCAAAATCGAGCAGAAACTCAAACAAAAGACACGACAATTTGGGCCTGGGAAACCCTCACAGCAAAATCCAGGAAGGGGCAGCCCCACCCCACAAAACAAAGGACAGAGAAAATATGGAAAATATCAGGATAACTAGTCTAAGACACAAGCAAAGAAGGGTCACATGAAGACAAATAAGGACACTGGAAAATGGTGCGATTTCCACAAAATCCCCTCGAACAACAGTGAGGAATGTTGCTCAAAACATTTATTGGTGGCCGAGATCAAAGACAAGAAGACAAACCCTGATTCAAAATCTGATTCTTAAAATACTGGTAAAAGAAAGATCATCGATGCAGAGCCCACTGCTATTGTCACGAACGTAGCAATTCAACGGGAAGAACCAACACATCCTGAAGAGGGGGAGCGCCTTTTTCATTCACAAATGTGGGTGAAGGGGACCCCACTACATTTATTTTTGATAACGGAAGCCAGAAGAACCTCATCTCAACAGAGGTAGTCAAAAAATTGCAATTTTCAACAAAAACACACCCACAACCATACAACATCGAGTGGCTTCGCCAAGGATGAGATCTCCGCTCCAGCCAACAATGTTGATTGTCATATGACATCCAAACCTTCAAGGATGAGGTATTATGTGATGTTTCCCCATTGGATGTCTGTGATGTTCTCTTGGGCCAACCATATATGTGGAAGAGCCATGTTTCTTATGAGTCTCGACTCCCCAGTGTCATTGTTTCTCTGGGGGGTCATCTCTATAGAATACCAGAGGTAGTTCCGACTACTGTCCCACCTAAACAGTCCTGCAAGGTATTATCTCATACTACAAAATTTAGCTTCTTCACAATCTGTTCAAAAGGTGAACAAAAGGATATTGAAACTACTACAGCCTCAACCCAAGCACCTTCTATCCAACAAAAGCAGGTTGACAAGATTGCAAAAAAGTGTAAAGATTCATTTTTCACACAGGAATATCATGTATCCAGACTGGTTAAAAAGGTCCAACCCTTCCATCCACAGGTTCGTGACAACCTTCAACAAGCTAAGCAACACAACTTCTCCAACAAGGAAAGCAACTCATCAAGATGCAGATTCAATAAACGCTTCTCCCTCTCCCCTGGGAACTCAACAAAATGGAGACCATTGCTTCCTAAGGAGGGAGGATTTATCCAGATGAATATCACTGGCCACCCACCTTTTCCAACTGCCTCAAAACAATTTTTTGGTTATTTTGGTAATTTACTATTTTTAGCAGTTTTTAACATCTAGGGCCATTTTGAGGGCCTAAACGAAGGTTTTTTAGGATCAAGATTCTCAATTATGGAAAGGGATCTAATTGATCCCCCTAAATTAATCTCCCCAAATGGATATAGTATGCCAAAGTTACGCCTCCGAGAAGTTGATACACCAAACTATCCAAAATGGGGTCCAAAAAACTGTTGGCTTTTCATCTTTCGGGGTTAGGGTTTTGGATTTTATTTATGATAAAAAAACACCTTTGGAGCCTCATTGTAAAATCATATTTTTGCTAATGAGCGCATTCATCAAATCTCTTCTCAGAGATAAGCCACCACCATTCCAATAAGCTTGTTTTCTGCTGCATTTTATAGTTTCAACTTATTTTGTTATTGAATAGAAAACCAGTTTTACTGTATCTTTGTTATTCTGTGTTAAGCATATTTTAATAATCTGTATTCATCTTGTTCTGCTCATAAAATATGGATCAGTGGTATCAGAGCGGTCTGTTCCTTGTTTTCTTAATGCACGTCCCCAATGAGGTCAAGGTACAAATAATTGGGTCTCGAGCTTGTTTCTATTGAGGACAAAAGATCTTGCACACCCAAGTGACCTCTCATGGCAAGAGAAAAGAAATATGAAGGGACAACAGATCCTTTCAAAATGTTGCTTGAAGAAGCCCTCACTCAACAGAGGAACGAGATGATGGATATTTTCATGCAAATCCTTTAGTGAGTACCAACATGCAACACATATTCCCCGAGAGGAGGTGCCACCCCCTTCAAGGTACCAATAAAATTAAATATTCCTATATTTGAAGGTTAGATAGACACAGATCCTGTAAACAAGTTGTTGAATTTACTAGAAGGTTATTTTTCTGTCCATAACTTTTCGAATAGAGAAAATATCACTTTTTCACTCCTCAAAGTCGTTCCCCATGTCAAAGATTGGTGGGAAATTTTCTGTGAGAAAAAGGAAATAGAGAAACCCTCATTATTTATAGTCACAACCACCTAGGAATCCTTCAGGGATCCTATTAAGGAACAATACTAGCATGTCAGAAGTTATGACGACTTGTATACAAAATGGACCACACTGCGGCAAGAAAGATACCAAGTAGTGCCAGAGTTCATAAATATCTTCCATACTTTGCACACCAAGATGGGTATCAAAGATTCAGAGCAAAATCTAGTGCTCAAGTATCGCTTTTCTCTGCATAGATACATCCAGAATGAAATGGAATTTTTGGACATTGCGTCCTTGGGTGTGGCATATCGATATGCTGTCAAAATCAAGCAGAAGATCAAACAAAAGACGTGACAATTTGGGCCTGGGAACCCCTCACAACAAAAGCCAGGAAGGGGCGGCCCCAACCCACAGAACAAAGTACAGAGCAAATATGGACAATATCAGGACAACCAGTCCAAGCCGCAAGCAAAGAAGGGTCATGGGAAGACAAAGAAGGACATCGGAAAATGGTGCGATTTCCACAAAAACCCCTAACACAACATCGAGGAATTTTTCTCAAAATAGTCATTGGTGGCCGAGATAAAAGGCAAGGAGCCGAACCCTAATTCAGAATCTGATTCTGAAAATACTGGTAAAAGAAAAATCATCCATGAAGACCCCACTGCTATTGTCGTGACCATAACAATTTAACCGAAAGAACCAACATATCCTGAAGAGGGGGAGCACCTTTTTCATTCACAGATGTGGGTGAAGGGTAACCACTGCATTTTATTGTTGATAGCGGAAGCCAGAACAACCTCATCTCATTAGAGGTCGTCAAACAGTTGGGATTGTCGAAAAAACCACACCTGCAACCATACAACATCGGGTGGCCTCGTTACGGGTGAGATATCTGTGTCAGCCAACAATGTTGATTGTCACACGGAATCCAACCCTTCAAGGATGAGGTATTATGTGATGTTTCCCCACTGGATGTCTATGATGTTCTCTTGGGCCAACCATATATGTGGAAGCGCCATGTTGTTTATGAGTCTTGACCCCGCAGTGTCATTGTTTCTCTAGGGGGTCATCTCTATAGAATACCAGAGGTAGTTCTGACTATTGTCCCACCTAAACAGTGTCGCAAGGTAGTATCTCATACTACAAAATTTAGCTTCTTCACATTCAGTTCAAAAGATGAATAGAAGGATATTGCAACCACTACAACCTCAACCCAAGCACCTTCTATCCAACAGAAGAAGGTCGACAATATTACAACAAAGTGTAAATATTCCTTTTGCACACATGCATCTCATGTAGCCAGACTGGTTAAAAAGGTCCAACCCTTCCATTCACTGGTTCGTGACAACCTTCAACAGGCTAAGCAACACAACTTCTCCAACAAGGCAAGCAACTCATCAGCTCATCAAGATGCAGATTCAACAAACACTTTTCCTTCTCCCCTGGGCACTCAATGCAATGGATACCATTTCTTCCTAAGGAGGGAGGATTGATCCAAGTGGATATCGGTAGCCACCCACCTTTTCCAATTGGCTCAAAACAATTTTCTAGCAATTTTGGTAATTTACTATTTTTAACAGTTTTTAACTTCTAGGGCCATTTTGAGGGACTAAATGAAGGTTTTTTGGTATTAAGCTTCTCAATTATAGACAAAGTCTCTCATTGATCCCCCTAAATGACTCCTCAACGATACCTTTCCAATGAGCTATCGTGCGCCCCAAACAAAGATCATATGCCAAAGTTATGCCCCCAGGAAGTTGATACACCAAACTACCCAAAATGGGGTCCACAAAACTGTTGGATTTTCATCTTCCAGGGTTATGGTTTTGGATTTTCTTTATGATAAAAAAATGCCTTTGGTGTCTCATTGTAAAATCATCTTCTTTCGAATGAGCACAATTGTCACATCTCTTCTTAGAGATAAGCCACCACCATTCTAGCAAGCTTGTTTTCCGCTGCATTTTACAGTTTCAACTTATTTCATTATTGAATAGAAAACCAATTTTACTGTATCTATGTTATTCTATGTTAATCATATTTTAATAATCTGTATTCATTTTGTTTTTCCCATAAAATCCGGATCACATCTTCCTTCATCTTTAGATGTTCAAATTGACCTATGTAAGTTTGAAGCTTTGTTGCTTTGACTTTTGAATCTCCTTCATAAATATTTTGAAGTTTGTCCCAAATCTCTTTAGCTGAGCTACAATGTATAACTTTGGTATATATCGAATTAGAAAGACCATTCAGAAGTGAATTTGTGGCTTTTGAATTATTTAGACTGATTTTCTTTCTATTGTCATTTGTTGGCGGAACTGTTGGTTCTTTGTATCCATATACAACTAATTGCCAAACTTCAAATCCCTGTGAATGTACATATGTTTTCATCCTTCTTCTCTATTATAGCCCTAAAATTCCCTACTTATGCATACATGGCATTGGCTTTCCTACTTGCATAATTTTCGAAATCATTGCTGAGGAACTCTATTTAAAAAACCATTTTTTGGAGCATGTACGTGCCCTGCTACACTAATGCCCAGATAGATACACTTGGTTCAAGATAAACAACCCATGTACATATGCTAGCTACACACTAAACAACTTGTGTATACCTCCAAAAGTTGCAAAAATTAAAAAGTTCCAAGGAATTCAATGGAATTTACAGGCTATTGGAGGTTTCCCAACCAATTCACCTACTATAGCCCATCCCGGTTACACATTATTTCCGTCATCCCTATGATCGTTAATGATGTAAACCTGTCTGTAGTCTTCAGAGGGGTCAGTGGCCTGAGTTCTTGAAGAAAGAAGGGAGAAGAACTTTTTCTGAGAAAAGAAGTTGCATTTCCCTTTGTAAAAACCCTATTAAAGAGGATTTTCGCATGCTGCACTATGGCTAGGGTGTGAGAATGTCTGATTCTCGCAGGATTCACCTTAGATGGGTTGTGAGAGGTTCACAGGTTGCTCTATAAGTAGGGTGCGAGAATGCTCATACGTGGGAAAAACGTGCATCTTCTCGATGCTTCTAGAAGGAGAAACTTCCATGGTGAGGTGGCATCCGAATGGTTTGGATCTTACTCGCTTTCATGATTTGGTGGGATCATCCTAACCTCCTCACCTTATCCTCTTCAGCTTATAAAAGGAGAGGAGATGGCATGGATAAAGTTAGCTTTGGAGCTTTTTGGATTAGCTTGGATTGGATTGATCTAAGGAGATTGTTAGCTTGGCTAGATGAGATACTTTGCCAAGATAGATTGTGAATATTATTAGATCTATGCTCTCAAAATTCTTGGAGTGGAAGTGTGTGTGGAATGAAGGACAGTTGGAAGGGACCTTACAACATCAAGGCCATGGTTGTAATCTCTCTTTCACATTTAATATGATACAGTAATATGATTCTTTCCTATAAAGCTTGTTGTGTTT
>JZKD02S1744270.1:327565-365079 GCA_000966675.3 Picea glauca | reverse complement strand
ATGTCACCTATCCCTCTTTAGTTAGTAAATTCAATATTTAAAACTTAAGGAAAGCATCATGTTCTGGTGTGTTTTGTTCTAGATCCAGGTGGATCTAGGGAGATCTGTTAGTGTCCGCACCTATTGATTTATCTGATAACAGTACCCCAACTGAATAACTATCCTTTTTTCATATAAAAGGAGGTCTTGGGGTCTCATTCCACAATCAAGCATTATAACGGTGAAACTCTACCCAAATTCCCTTTCCTTCCTTGCCCAAGTATTTGCAGCCTTTTGTGAATTAGTGCCTCAAAATTCCCTCTCTGGCCCCTTTTCTCCCATACAATCCAATCCCTTCCCTTGACATGATCAACAAATTATGAGAGAAGGAATTTGGAAGGTGCACTTGGAGCATTTTTAAGAGGATCCCGGACCAGGTTCGTGGAGCATCGGCCTGCAAAGGTTGTAATTTCCAATCTTTGAGTATTGAATTAAAAAATATATTTTCCCTGTCCCAAATGATGGTTTTTACGTCTTTTCTTTGATTTACACACAACAATTTATATCTAACCCTAATTGATAAGTAGAAATAGAATGTTTGTAGCCTTGTTTTCCTAGTTGTGGATGAAGGTCGGCTTTGGGAGGAGACTTGCAACCTTGGGAGCTACAAAGCTCGAGGAGGTCAGCACCAAACATTGGATTAAAGGTACAATTTATGAATTACTCTTTTATTGCTTTATGTTCATATATTTTGGAATGTTTGGGGTAGTGTAGAAATTAGATTGACTTGTAGGGATTCATTTCTCTGTCTATACTTAGAACCCTGGTATAGTTATAGGGGGATTTTCCCGCTAGCAGAATTGGTGAATCCACTGGGGAGTCTATATAGGGTTTTAGAGGGAGGTTTTTTGGGTTTTTTAATTGGATTCTTGATTTCCTTTTGATTTCAATCAAGTTTACTTAGTCTTTTAAGGGTATCTAGTCACCTGCAAGGTGCTTGCTAGTTTTTCGTGCCCTATCAGTCTACCTAGTATTTTTATTTTTGAAAAGTCTCAGAGGTGTACGCACCCTGTTTTGGGTTAGCCCACATACATATGTGCTCTGCACAATAGACAACCTGCGTACATACGCAAGATGTTGATGCAACAACCCGCATCTCTGTGTCTTGAAAGTGTTTTTTTTAAACAAAGAGAAGTATGTCTCTTTCCTGATATAATTTTAGGCTTCTAAGGAATTTCTTTAACCTGTCAGAGTCTACATCTTTGTCCATAGCTTGGGTTAAAGTTTTGGTTAACTTGTTCCTTAGTTTTATTTTGATTTCCCTAAAGGTTTAGAGTGAACTGTCAAGTTTTAGATCCCCCTTTTGGTTTCTTATTTGAATTCCTATGTTTACGTAGTTGGCTTAGGGTCTCTATCAATATTGGTTTCAATTTTCTCTTTGTTATCGTTTCTTTCTTTAAAAAACAATTTTTTTTTTTACTTCAGTTTTTCTTGTTAAAGCAGTTCGAAAAATCAAAAAAGAATTTATTTTCTTGCATTCAGTTTGGTAAAGTAGTCAAGGTCGTTGTTTGCATAAGAAAAAGAGTCTTCGTTTCAAAGTTCTTTTTTATTTCCTGAAATACAAGTAGTTTTGCTTAGTCAAACGAAAACACTTTTTAGGAAACTTTTAATTACAAGATCTTGAAACATTGTTTAGAAAAGTTGAATTTTACAAAGAGTTTTACAAGCTTTGCTTTAAGTTCGAAGTATATTTTTTCTTTCAAATGCTTTAAATTTATCTTCCTTATTCATCTCTTCATAACACCATCAGTTGCATGACCAAATCCTTTGCGTAAATCAAGCCTTAAAATTAACTCTTAACTTAAAATATATTAGACTTTTTGTTTGTAGGGTTCAACGACTAGTTTAGGGTTTTAGGGCCTTAAATTAGGTGTGCAGAGGAAAATATTCAAGGACATTTTAAAAAAAACATTGGAGTATGAGATATGGAGTGTATTAAGTCCAACGTCATAAGATTTAGCCGAGACCTCCCTCTAACACAGGGGATAAACATGAGGTCGCGTGAGGAAAGGTAGAGGAGATAACCCCTCCAAAGCCAAACTAAACGTAGTGGGGATTGTATATTGAGGGTCTTCCTTGGGAACAATACTGATAAAATTTGCCTATAGAGCTTCGTGGACCTCAAATCTGTTCGAGATCCTTATTTTTCTTCCGGACCAATTGTTTTCAGCACCCTTGAAGGGCTTCAGACTTGTTATCCTGCTCATTACAATCTTCCCAACTGTCAACTGTCCCCGCCTGGTGATTGACTGTGAGTTGGAAAACTAGTTTCCCATATTTTATGGACTTACACAGGTGAATGCAGGGGTATACCGCGGTACCTAGGGCATACGTCGTATCACGCTTCACAGAGTATACCCAAAGGGTGATTCCGTGTTCGAGTTTAACTTACATCGGTTAGTTTCTCTAGTGTCGATTGGCATAACCATCCTTCCCAATAGTTAGTCGAATGCTTGATTTATCTTTAGGAAACATTTTTAGTGTGTGATTTTTGTTTTTCTCTAGTCAAGCTTTACTGTGTCATTTGATCATTTCACAAAGTGGAAGATCAACAGCTATGTCGGTCATGAAGGCTTCAGGGACTGTCACTGGTTACTTTGGAGCCACCTTCGCCACCATTGAGGAAAATACTTGATCGAGAAGGATCATTTGAAGAGACTAGGAAACAAGAATCTGTGCCTGAGCCTACTCCAAGAGGATATTTTTCAGTACCGAAGGAATCCATCATTTCTGAACTCGAGATAGAAGGTTTCAGGCCATCAAATCCTTCGATTACTGACTTTTCAGAATCGATTTTAATTTAGATTGTCCCTCCCGAGGTGACATATTCTGAGTGCCAGTTAGTTCAATGAGTGGAAATAGAATCAAATGTTGTTGTTTCATCTGAGAGTCCCCGTACTCCTATTTCGACTACTACTTGAGGGGGGATCATACCTCCTCCCCCACCTTCACTAGTCAGGACCTCAGTTGTCCTGACTCCCATGATTTTGGGAAATGGTCTAATACCTTTAACGACTTCGACCACTATTTCGTTTAATCAGAACACGAGGGGCACTCCCTTTTCATATGGGATGCCCAACTTTGATACGAATTTGGTTCTTACTTACTCTACTTTACAGACCATGGGTCTGGGGGCAAGGAGCTCTAACACTCCCTTGCAAGAGTCAATTGCGGGAACTATTTCCCCTTTTAATGCTATAACTTACGGTGGTGGTCATATACCTCCTCCGTCCCCTTTGCTTGGTGACACTTTTCAACAGCCAATCATGCCTAATGCTAATTATAGCTTGTTTGATGGAGGTAGTTTAGGACCTTCATCTTATACAACATCGATGGGATCTATGCCATTCTCTTTGTTTGGTGCGTTTGGGAACAACACTTTTTCTTCGACCACTTTTATGACTGGGGTCAACCCCATATTTGGTCAACAGAATGTGGTGCAAGGTACCATTCCTTCACAAGGAGTGACAACTGGAGTACACTCCATACATGGTCTTTGGAATCCTTGGCAGGGATCATTTCTCTCGCAAGGAATGTCAGTTGGGGGTAACCCCTTCCATACTCAATGGAACCTCAAGAAAGGTTTTGTACCTATGCCAATCAGATTAGCTGAGGGAATCCCCTACCAAGGTCCTTGGAACACAACACAGGGATAAATCCTTGCACAGGCTATGTCGTCCAATTTTGGGAGTCAGCTGATGATGCCTCAATAGAAGCAATTTCCTTTTGTTGGTCAAGGCCACAATTTCTACCAAAACCTTGGCCAACAATCTAACTTTTCCTGGAATCAAAATCCAGGACCCTCTTTTCCTGTAAATAATCCACAACCGAAACTACCCTTTCTGGAAACCCTGCATTTTCCATATTTGTCGAGATTACTAAATGACCCGATCTATCACAATCCGTGTTGGCCCCCCATACTGATCAAGTTGCCTTTGGATATTCCAAAATTTTAGGGCAAGCCTACCGAATATCCAGGTGATCATGTGACTACCTTTCACTTATGGTGCTCATCAAACTCATTAAAAGACAACTTTGTTCAATTGCACCTTTTTCAATGCACTCTTATAGGGGGTGCTGAGAAGTGGTATATTGAGCTCGATGGCTCGAGGTACTCTTACTTTAATGACTTGGCGATGGTATCCTTGAACCATTTCCAGTTACCAGTGAGACACGATGTTGACACTGACCTGCTGGACAACTTTGAGCAAACCAAGGTTGACCACATCTCCAATCATATTCGAGAATGGCGTCGGAGAAATAGCTTGATTAAGGTCAAGGTCCCTCCTTCCTTGCTTGAGTGGTTCTTGAAGTCTTTAGTTCCCCATGTATCCAAAGATGTAGCAAATTCTGGGGTGTTTTCAGAAGAGGAGGCTATTATGATACCAACAACTAGAACTGATTTACTCTCGGTCTAGCATGCTCTACGAGATATTACTATATGCACCATGTTCTACTCTCAATAAGGCAAAACAAAATTCTGGGCCCCATGTTGATGGCATAGTGGGCTCAACACAAAGAAATTCCATGGATCTGTTGTCAAATCAATTGCAACAATTGTCGATACAACAGACTCTGGCCAACCAGACTCCTAGTTCATCTTTCCCCACTACCCAGATGTCGAATGTACACAGTGTGCAGTCGATGAATCCAAAGGCCAACCAACAGACTGAGGGAAAGAAGAAACAAAGAAACAAAAATGGTAAAGGGGATAAAATGGCTGCCAACAGTGATGGTGGGGAAAAACTAAGAAGAAAAAGTCTAAGTATCTGTGTAATCTTTGTATGGAAGACCACCCAACTCATCTATGCCCTCGGCTTGCAGAAGCCTAGAATATACTATCACAACAACAACCTGCTGTGTTGACAAACCCTTTTCCACAAGGGCACAATCTAGCTCAGGCTTCCTCATCCACAAGCATGGTAGGGGGTAGTCAGGGCCCCTCGAGCCTACTACTAACAACTCGACCATGAAAATTTACATGATGAACACAAATGCTCATTTATTGACCAGGACTCGTGACTACGAAATGTCAGAATCTGTTGAGAAGGGAAAGGAGGCCACTAACCCATTGACTCCTCTCCAAATTGAGAAGGTAGTGGGCGAAACAATGACTCACATCACTAAAGGTGTGTTTAAGAAGGCTTCCCATAATCCAAACGCGAAGGCTTCTCATAACTACTCTGTCGTGGAGGATCTGGCATAGACCCCTTGTGTGATGTATGCTCTAGAAGTCCTCTAGAGTTCCCCTCACATAGAAAATCTTTGTCGTCCACCTTGGGAGTGGTAGAGAGTAGTAACCCAGGAGCGATTTTTTTCGATCCAACCGACCTAAAACCTTGTCTTCCTCACCATGTCTCCTTTCAGATAGTAGTGGCATACACCAAAAAATCATTGACACATAACATTTTCCATACGGTGGTTGATGAGGATGCCTCGACTTGCGTGATGGCGTTGGCAGGTTGGAAGGCCATTGGCCAGCCTGAGTTGTCTCCATCACCTATGATTCTTATGGCTTTTAACGGTCAGTGATGTATACCACATGGAATAATTCCTTCCTTCCCCATGCAGTTAGGGGGTAAAACTATGTGTTTTGAAGTTGAAGTAGTTAATGTGCCTCTTGACTACAATATTTTGTTAGGACACAGTTGGAATTATGCAATGCATGCAGTGGTTGCCACATTGTTTTGGGTCTTGTGCTTTCTGTATGAGGGCCGAATTGTGACCATCGAACAGTTGTCCTTCTCTCGTCCTAACCCATCATCGGGGGCTTCCACAGTCTCAATGATTGATAACCAACAACCTCACACTGTCAACTTAGGTGTCGGTTTGTTTCCGTCGTTGATGAGAACTTTTGATTATCCGCCGCCTTCAAATGATGTAAAATTTATATCAGCTATTCCCGATCAGCCGAGGACTGCAATATTTCAAGTGTCATCTTTTAAAATAAGCTACTTTCATGACCCGTGGACTTTACCTTCCCCATCGGCCTCGATGGAAGGGATAGGGAACCTTGGCATGGCCATGCCATTATTTGTGGCTTAGATTGCGTACAACATTGTCCAGCAAGCCTCGACCAACCCCGATATGGCTCCCTCATGGGAGTTAGATCTAGTTCTTGAGCCTATTTGGGATCAATATTCTCTTGCCGCTCAAGATCCTTTAGAATTGGTCTTGCCCTACGATGAGGCGATTCTCTAGGAAATGACTGGTCTTGATAGGCCTTGGGATGATATGCATCGTAGATGTTATTTCCTTCCCGAGCTTAGGAGAATAGAGGCAGGAGAGTTTGTTTTAATCGTTAATGGAGATAGCCCTTGTCCTATCAATCCTATGGCTACGTAAGGAGTTTACGTCGAGGGTAACATTGTAAGAATTTCTACAACGATTCCAATCGATATCTCCAAAACCCTTGGCTTTGTGGAGAATGTTTTCGTCGGAGCAAATTTCTCCCCTTAAGAGATTCAAACTTACACCGAGTTATTCAAGGATTTCTGCGACATTTTTTCCTGTTCTTACAAGGAGATGCCAGAAATCGACCCATGAATTTTCGAACACGAAATCACAACTTATCCTAATGCCAAACCAGTCCAACATAAGCTTCATCTAGTCAATCCTCGAAAAACAGCAGCAATCAAGAAAGAAGTGGAGAAATTTCTCAAAGTTGGTTTTATCTACCCTATACAATTGACGAAATGGGTGTCAACCTTGGTTCCTATGAACACGAAACAAGGCATGATTCACGTTTGTATGGATTTCCGCGATTTGAACAAGGCTTTCCCGAAAAAAAAATTCCAACCCCGTTTATCGATCATATTGTCGATGAATGTGCGGGTTGCAAAGTTTTTCTTTCATGGATGGTTTTTTGAGATATGATCAGATTCAAATAAAACCCGGGGACCAACATAATTTTTTTTTTATTTGTCCTTGGGGTACCTTTTCATATCGAAAGATTCCTTTTGGCCTAAAAAATGTTGGAGCTACCTTTCAGTGGGCCATGTCGTTCGATTTTCACGACCTCAAACACATAGTCGAGGTGTACCTTGATGATCTAGCATCACTTTCTTGCAAGAGATCTGATCATACCGCCCATCTATTACTAATATTTGAGTGACGTCGCTATTATCAGATCCACTTGAATCCTAACAAGTGAAGTTTCTGTGTGACGTCGGGTCGTCATTTAGGTTTCATCATGTTGACAACAAGGATCATGGTTGATCCTCTCAATGTTGAGGTGATAGTTCAATTGCCTCCCTCGTGCACAATACCTCATCTTCAGAGCTTACAGGGGAAAGAAAATTTTCTTCAGCGTTTTGTCGCTAATTATGCTGAGATCACTAAAGGGCTCATGTGTCCTTTAAAAAAAGGGGTCCCATTCTGTTGGGCTGAAGCTACTCAACACTCTTTTGAAGCGTTGAAACATGCCCTGACGTCCGCCCCTCTGCTTTGACCTCCTAATTATAACATAGGTTTATTGTTGTATTTGGATGTTGCAGAGTCGACCATCAACATGGTCTTGGTCCAGGAGGATGACATGCTCAAAGAGAACGTTATCTATTTTCTTAGCTGAGGCCTGGTTGGATCATAACTCAACTACTCTCATGTTGAGAAACTTTCTTTGGTAGATGTCCACGTTTCCCAATGGTTCCATCACTATATATTGCTTCACAAGACCACCATGATTGTTTTCGTCAACCCTTTCCAATATGTGTTAACACGACGGGTCATTGGCAGAAAGATCAGTAGATGGATAGTTATCCTACTGGAGTTTGAATTGGATTTTGTTTCTGCAAAATATAAAAAGTCATTGGTCTTTGCTGAACTAATTTCGGAACTGTCAGTCGAGTTCGGTGATATTATGGACGAAGAGTCACCTATCAATGAAGATGTTTTCTAATTGCATATTCAGACCCTTGGTATGGAGATATACTTCTGTATCTTCAGACTTTGAAGTTCCCGCTTCTGCTTCTCGCAATGAGCGTCGAAAAATTTGACACCAAGCGCAAAACTATATTATACTCGATGATACTTTGTATCATCGAGCCGTAGATTTCATTCTTCGACGATGTCTCACACACGAAGAAGCATAGCTCGTTTTGAATGACTATCACAACAGAGCATGTCGTGGTTATTTTTCTGGGTTGGAAACAACCTAAAAGAGTTTACGTTCAGGTTACTTTTGGCCCTCGTTAATCAAGGATTGTGTTGAGGCGGTCAAGAATTGCCACCCATGCCAGATTTTCTATCAAAATATGTGGGCACACCCTGCTCTTATGTTTCTAGTCATTTTTGTTGGTCCTTTCACCAAGTGGGGGATTGAATTTACTACATGTCACCCGATTTCAGCTAGGGGGCATCGTTACATCATCATAGCAGTAGACTACTTCACGAAGTGGGTCTAAGCTATGATAACATTTAGCAATGATGGCGAAACCACAACCCTTTTCATTTTTAATCAGATAGTAGAAAGGTTCGGTATCCCGAAAGAGATTGTCACTAACCATGGAAGTCACTTCCAGAATAAAATGATGACCGAATTAATGTCAAATCTTGAGTCCAATAGGAAAATTCATCACCCTACTATCCACAAGCAAATGGTCAATTGAGGTTATGAATAAGTCTCTTAGTACTATTCTTCAACGAACGATCAATTTTGCCAAGTCAAATTGGCACCAATTTTTCACCTTTTCAACTCGTATATGGGCTGGAAGCAATCTTACCTATTGAATGTCAGATCCCTTCTTTAAAGTTGGTAGTGGAGTTACTTCCGGACACTTCACCACTTGGGGAATGTCTTCTATATCTCACGCAGATCGATGAGAAGCGTCGTGATGCAGCCTTAGCCAATAAGGCTCATAAGTAACGAGTCAAGTTTTAGTATGATCGGTCTGTTCACCCTCTGATTTTCTCTGAAGGCGATATTTTATTGGTCTATGATCAAGACAAAGATCCTCTGGGGGAAGGCAAGTTCAAACCCATGTGGTTTAGACCTTTCATTGTGAAAGAGGTCTTAGATAAGGGAGCTTACCATCTGGTTGATTTTGAGGGAAATTCTTTAGTAGAGCCTAGAAATGGGCTCTACCTTAAGAAGTACTACTCTTAGGTTGGTCACCTGGGTGGCTTCTTGTATATATGTATAGTCTCTTATACATTTTTTGTCTTTTTTGTCTTGTGGACGTGTAGTTAATTATGTCTTCTTTTTCAGTGTGGCAGATATCAAGTGAATCGAAGGTTTACTCTGGGTTCATGAATGGCACTAAATGACACACTCAGAGGCTTTCTTCCGCATCTTGGGTGATTTTCACACCTGGAGGCCAGTTGTTATCTTCCAGAGGTATTTTTCTAGGAGACACAACCAATAATGTTTCCAAGTACAACACAATGATAGAATTTCTACGTGATGCTTTGTCACGTGGCATTTCTCACCTCCGGGTTTACTTAGATTCTCAACTAGTTGTGTCCCAGTTAAATGGGGTTTACTGCATTTATGATCCCACTCTTCACCGATGATTCCTTAGGGTATGTCTATTAGAATGATCTTTTGATTACATTATGTATATCCATGTTCCTAGGAGATTTAATCATTTAACATATACTCTAGCTAATCAAGTTTTAGATTGGCATGTTGCTCATATATAAAAAGAAAAGCACACACATACACATGTAAATACATTTGTAAAAAATGTTATCCATAAAGAAAGAAAGATGTATAAATGTGTGTGTGTGTGTCCAAAAAATAGCATTATGAGTACAAAAGTGGGCATGAAATCCTCAAAAGTCACTGGTCTACATCGTTGTGCTTACACCCTAAAAAAATATAGTACAAAAAGTTCCCTGGACACGTAAATGGCCCGATGCCATATAAAGTCTAGGCCTATTGGCCCAACTGTAGTAAAAATGAGGTTCAAAAGACATTGAAACAACTGGACGCAAGTCCGAGGCACCCCTACTACATGTTTCTACATAGCCGGGGGGAGATCCTCGATAGGAATGACATGAGTGAGAGCAGTGAGATTTCACTCCACTCGTCGTAAGACTCTATCAACATTTTTGGCCAGGGATCCTCTTGCAGCTACTAGTCCTCCTGTTGTTACTGGTCCTGCCTCTGGTCGAGGACGATGCTAAGTCCTGACGAAGTCTTCTGGTCGATTAGGTCCCACGTATGTACATAACAGATTCACGAGTTAGTACTCTACACACACATAAAAAGGATATATATGAAAATTGAAAATTTAATAAACTTCAAAAATATATGTTACCTATCTCGCCACTCTCTTCGACGGGAGACATAGGTATGTCCGTATCTATGAAGAAACCGATCCCTGCATAGGGATAATCCTCGATAACCAGGATATGATGTGCCCGCTAGTCAAAACAATTGTCGTCGAAGGCCTCTATAGTCCTCCCTCCACCCTGTCTAGGCAGTAAAGCTGCCCACTTGCTCATTGTTGGGAAGGAGGCTACATGCCCCCATATTTTCTCTCTAGGACTGAGATTGGGCACCCTCTCAAAGAACAAGGAGCATAATATGGTACCAAACTTGAATTTCTTGTTGGTATGCCTACGACACTCTATGAGTTGTCTCTTCATGCATACAAGCATGGTGGTACTCCAGTCAAATATTGTTGCCTCCAAACACTGAATTGCATAGTGCATATGTGCACATGAGGCCTGATGGAGTGCCACAGATCCAGTAATCCTCTCAATTAGAAGTAGGATCACTTATAGAGAGAGGTTGGTGATCTTGTGAATCAACGCTTGAGAACCCACTTTCTCAGTACCAACCTCACAATACATGTTGATATAGACCTCAATGTTGAATGGCCCCAGAGGAAAGGTCCTCAAGTTGATTGGTTCCCCTCTTCTTGAGAGGCCAGTCAAAAAGTAGATTTCCTATGTAGTCGGGGTCAGTGATTGACCCTCCAACATAAAATCTTATGCGTCAGGATTCCAATAATCCACAAGAGCATTAAACATCCTCGATTGTGCCCTCATAAATGAACACTAGAATAATTTCTACAGACCACACTGTTTCAGTGAGGTGATAGCCATAGGGTCCTCCTCAACCAAGATATCTATCTCCTCATGCTCTCTCTCCCTCTAGTGAACATACATCCTTTCACATAAAAATTTGGAGAGGAGTTAATACTTGCATTTTTATTTTTTCAATACAAAGGGAGGTGTACGTAGGCTATTTACTACATAGTCGTGTATGTATGCGGGATGTTTATTATTATGCCTGAGTACATACACAGGCTGGCATTGGACAACCTGCGTACACACAAACACGATCCTTTTACAAGGGCGTGCCCCTCCAAAAATTAAAACTAACTTAAAAGGGAAGAATTGAAATGCAAGAGGATGTTTGTTGTACTTACTTGGTCCAAGTAGGAGGGTGTTTTGTCCACCGTAGCTCCTAGAATTCACTCTTTTGACGAAGGGGTTTTTTGACCTTTTTGTTAATTTCCAATTTGCAATGGTGAAAATGAGTTGTCCACTTCTATTTATATAAAATTTTGGCTCCTTTTACCCCTTTTTGGTCCCCTTTGTCACTTTTCCTCACTTGGTGGCTTACTCGAACTCACTTCTGAGTTATCTTTTATTTGTTCTGGTACTTTTCTCCTTTCGGTTTGATGATTATCTTTGGAATTGGTTACATTTTCGTCATCCTTTGGTAAAAGTAGTTTTTTCAAATTTTGTATATAAGTTAGGGTTTCATTCCCACTTTCTGCATCTCGTTGTATTTTTCGCTTTTCCATAGGATTGACCCCACCAAAATGCGACACATAACTTTCTTTGTTGCTTTAGAAGTGTCGCAATTAGGTGGTAGAGCCTACCTCTACATGGATGCCCTAGGTAGATCCTTTGCTACATTTTGGCATCCACGCTATTAGTTTTGACTATATGCATGGGAGTCCTTGATTAGTCCCATCATGATTACATTCAAAGCCTCATTCTTTTTTTTTAATCATCATTCTTGGCCTTACCCTTCGAACTCCCTAATGAGCCCGATTTGTTGTCTTTCAAGCTCGCTTTAAAATTCGAAAGAAACATCTAACAAGACTATATTTATTCTTTTCGATCTCATCTGGATTACGTGAGAAAAGTAGCCCCCTGGAGTCTTATTTAATCCCTTTTTCAGACTCTCTAAAATTGAAAATATTGCCGAGCGATCTTGTTTCCCTTCATCCTCGCCACAATCAAATTTGAAGGCACATCTATCCGGCGGTATTTTACCCTTTTTTCGGTCCGAATAGCTAATTTTACGAATAAAGGTATGCTCTAGGAACTTCGGTTTGCTAGAAGAGTATTCACAGGCTTAAGTTTAACCTTTTTCGAACCTGAGGGACTAAATTTAAAAAAAAAATAACATTCTCCTTGGTTTTGGTTTATCACCTTTTTCGGGCCTTGGAGATTACTTACGAAAAAGGAACCCCCCCATAGTCCATAGTTGATCTCTTTCCAGACTCCCTAAATATGAAAAGATCGTCGAGTGATCTTGTTCCTTCACACTCGTTAAATTGGTCGAGAAGAACATCTACTTGGCATGAGTTTAACCTTTTTTCCAGCTAGTAGATTATAGTGGAAAAAGGTATGCCTCGGGAGATTCATCTTTCCGGGAGAGTTCTCCTCGGTTACTTTTATACTTTTTCGGGCTAAGGAGACTAAATTCAGAAAAAGGCTGTGAGTCCATAGTTAAGCTCTTTTTAGACCCCTTAAAATTGAAAATATTGTTGAGTGATCATGTCTTTGTCACACTTGTTAAAATGGTTTTGGAAAGAAATATTTTCGGTGCAAGTTTAACCCTTTTTGAGCCGATTATACTCACTGCGAAAAACGTACTCCCTAGAGTCTTCTTTTTGCATTTTTTCAAACTCTCTAAACGTGAAAAAAACATCGAGCTTACCTTCTCTGGGCTCGTTAAAATTTCCATAGAAGGGGTCTATCTGTGTCATGCTTAATCACATTACGGGTCTCATCTTCACGTCTTTGGCCTAATGCCAATTCCATGTTGCCCTCAATTGAACCTTTGAAGCATTCCTTATACGCAATCCTTGCAACACTTTTTGTCTCTGCGATCTAACACCTTGTCCCATGGAGGTATTTTCCCCGAGTGTCCTTATCCTACACATGTCTCCTTTCCCTGAGCATTAGTATGTTCCATGTGCTTGGAACCAATTTTCTTGCTTGTGACACTCATTACTCCTTTGTAATGTAGCATTCTTTTATTCTTTTTCAAGCTCGTTTAAAAATTGAAAAAGATAAAAAAAATCAAATATACCAAAAAGAGGGGACAAGAAATATACATTCTTTTTTCAGTAGCAAAGATAGTCCCCCTTGGACAAAGCACATCCGTTTGTTTGTTCATCAAGCATTGGGATCTAGTATGACCTTAGGAATATTTTCTCAATACACAGAATTGTGTCATCCTCCGTTTGGTTACTCTTCCAAACATATGGAGAGTTTGTGGTGCCTCCTTCATCAAAAAATTATGTCAATCTTATGCTGCCCAAGTTTGATCATCTTTCATGATTTTGTCCAAGGGAATTTTTACCTAACCCGAGTCAACCTTTCTGTAGTTTGTCTCTTGCTTTCATGAGTCGACCATCTCGAGAGTCCAGTCAAGTCCAGATTCAAAATCGACGAATTTCTCTGCCTGATCATGGAGATCCTCTAGTATTTTCCCGATGGCTTGTCGAAGACCTCTGAGTAGTGAGTCCTACACTCCCATTTTACTCCTACCTGATTTTTGAAGATCTTGAATTTGTTGCTTGAGCTACAAAGTCTTCATCTTCAGATGCATGCATCATTAGCTTCTTGAAGATACATATTGTACTTATATATCTTCGATTGATTTTGAGATGTAGATCTGTTGTGTATTGCTCGCAGATACACTTTATATATTTATATGACATTGATATGCAGTGTATTTGATTGGAAACCGTGATTTAGTTCATCCTGAGCATGGGTATGCCCGCCTCAGAGAGACAATTGTTGTTTTGCAGATGGCACCTCCCGAACTCTAGTCTCGGTCTCACTTGATTTCGTGCATTCTCATCGGTGAAGATATTGTAATGTATATCGGCCATCAGTTTCTCTTCTGACCTCATACATTAGGGGGCATTTGTTATATCCCTAAAACTCCCCAGTCATGCATACATGGAATTTTCTTTCCTACTTGCATAATTTTCCAAATCCCTGCTGAGGAACTCTATTTAAAAAATGATTTTTTTGAGCATGTACGCGCCCTGCTGCATTACTTCCCACATACATACACTTGCTGCATGCTATACAGTCCGCATACATACGCTAGTTTCACACTAAACAACCCACGAATACCTCCAAAAGTTGCAAGAAATTCAGTAGAATTTACGGGCTATTGGAGTTTTCCCAACCAATTCACTTGCTATAGCGTGTCCCCCAACCAAATAACTATTCTTTTGTCATATTAAATGAGGTCTTGGGGTCTCATTCCACAATCAAGCAATAGAACGGTGAAACTATGCCCAAATTCCCTTTCCTTCTTGCCCAAGTATTTGCAGCCTTTTGTGAGTTATTGCCTCAACATGCCCTCTCTAGCCCCTTTTCTCCCATACAATTCATTCCCTTCCCTTGAGGTGACCAATAGATTATGAGAGAAGGCATTTGGAAGGTGCACTTGGAGCATTTTTAAGATGAGCCCGGACTAGGTTCACGAAGTGTTAGCCTGCAAATGTTGTAATTTCCAATCTTTGAGTATTAAATAAAAGAATCTCTTTTCCCTGTCCCAAATGATGGTTTTTATGTCTTTTCTTTGATTTATACATAACAATTTATATCTAACCCTAATTGATGAGTAGAAATATAATGTTTGTAGCCTTGTTTGCCTAGTTGTGGATGCAAGTCAACTTTAGGAGGAGACTTGCAGCTTTGGGAGCTACAAAGCTTGAGGAGGTCAGCACCAAACGTTGGATTAAAGGTACAATTTCTGACTTACTCTTTTATTGCTTTCTGTTAATCTATTTTGGAATGTTTGGGGTAGTGTAGAAATTAGATAAACTTTTAGAGATTCATTTCTCAATCTATACTTAGAACCCTGGTATAGTTATAAGGGGGATTTTCCCTCTAGCATGCTCCAAAATGCATAGTTTTGTCCATCAAACTGTGGTATTCTATTTTTATACATATTGTTTCTCTCCATGATCTACCTTTCAGTGGTTAAACTAATTTCTGAAGGAACCTGCTCTGATACCAATTGTTGGATTACTGAGAGGGGGGGTGAATCCGTAATTGAGATTTTTAATCATTTTAACCATAGTATGCAAGTGTTATTATCTTTATGATCAATATAACATTATCATCCAATAAGTGTAGAGTAAATAAACCATGAAAAAATGAACAATCATACACATACACATACACAATACACCAATATTTTTTATGTGGAAACCCAATGCGGGATAAAAGCACCGAATGCCTTTTCTTATTTGTCTTTACGAATTACATTCATTGGAAGCACCAACTTCCTTTGTTTTCAAGCTGAAATTGGAAGGAGGCTTTGACCCCCTATTTTCAAGCTACAGCCTGAGAGAAGCTCCAACTCCCCAATTCTCTGGCTACAACTAGAAGGAGGATACAACCCCCTATGTTCTCCAGCTAAAAATAGAATATGGCTACAACCACCTATCCTTGCCTCGTCTAATTGCCCTGAAATATAAGTGCCAAATGTAGAAATTGAATATGTCATTGTCACAACTTGTTCTGTCAAATCTGTCACTGAGAAACCTGTCACTGTATACTCATCGACTAATCTGATTTGATCACATATACCTCAAACACTATACCACATGTATGTACCTCAAACCATGTGCTAGAACCTTACTGTTATACAACCTCTATCTGTACCAATAACTTCAGCAACATACCTCAACTAAAATTCCTCAAACATGAACCAATACTAAACTTCAGTAGATCTGCCTCAGATCAACTCTACAACAAGCCCTAAACTTCCAAGAGGGCATCCAACAGATTTACAAGGAAAACCCTCAACCAGCTTCATAGATTCAACACTACACATATGAAAACCATACCTTTTTATTTTTGTAGTGTTCTGTTGTTGCGGTTTTGCTATCATGAATATGCTGCCACAATATTTCTGCCGCCCTTTTTCTACCGCGATTTCTTTGCCGCGGTTTTTTTGCCTTGACTTTCTTTCCGCGATTTTTCTGTCGCGATTTTTCTGCCACACTTTTTCTGCTGCACTTTTTTTCTTTTGATAATACCTTCCCAAATAACCTTTCACAAAATAGATATTCAATAAATGCTAATGAGAGAGCCTTTCTCTCTTATTTATACTTCCATGTAGCTTCCTCAAAGGGGTTACCTTCTAACCAACTTAACCCACTTTCCTTCTTTTAGGGCTAAACCACTTCTAACCACTTGTCCACTTCTAACTCACTTTGATACAAATAGTAAATTATCCACTTCTAGTTGCAACTAAATTATTTTTAATTATTTTCTTATTGCAACAACTTAACCCATAACTAACTCCTCGTTTCACCCACTTGACCAGTCAACTTCTTCTAGGAGCTTCTAGAATTAATTTGACTTCTTTTACCTTCTAGATAACTCATGAGGGTTCTCCAACTTCACCATGCCATAACTCTCTAACCGTGAGAAGTTATGTGGCGTTTTGCATATCACTGAAAATGGCATGACATGTACCATCCATCTAGAGTAGTCTTACCTGCAAATACATTAAACTTCATACCATTGTACATAAATCAAACTGAAGTCCATTAATCATACTGTTGGGGCTACCAAACTTGCTTCAAGGGTTGACATCAATGAAAACCAACCTAATTAATCAACACTATCAATATTAAATCCAAATATTTACATGAAATTGCATATCTAGTCATATCAATATACATTATATCATTCTCTTATAAATTTAAACATTTTATTACTAATCATATATTTATATTATTCTCATCTCTACTCATATGAAACGCATGTCAATATATACATTATGATAACACCTAAAGTGGTTTCTGGGGAAGGAATAATTAAACCTTAGTGTAATATCAAGTTTTGCATTCATTTAAATCTCTACTCATATGAAATCGCATGTCAATATATACATTATGATAACACCTAAAGTGGTTTGTGGGGAAGGAATAATTAAACCTTATTGTAATATCAAGTTTTGAATTAGTTTTACAAAGGTTTGGTCGGAGAAAAAAAAATATTTTGAGAATTATATGTCACTAGTAAAGATAATGGGGAAGGAATAATTAAACCTTAGTGTAATATCAAGTTTTGAATTAGTTTTAGTGTAATATCAAGTTTTGAATTAGTTTTAAAAAGATTTGGTTAGATAAAAAAAAATATTTTGAGAATTATATGTCACTAGTAAAGATAAAAACAAATAATAGATATCACTAAATTTAATTGATTTAAGTTAATTGTCTATATGTCACTAGTAAAGATAAAAACAAATAATAGATATCACTAGATTTATTTGATTTAAGTTAATTATCTTAATTTTTAGGGTCTAATTGTTTTGGATTTATATGAGTTATCAGACTTCTTTTCCATTCAAACAAAGGTAAGGTAGAAAGGAGTGGGAGAGAATGGTGTTATGAATCATTCCATTAATATATGCGCATTGAAAAAGACATTAGAAAACTGGTCTTCCTTTCAATCAAAGGTAAGGTACACTTTTTCACTAACCTCCTAACTTGATATTTCCTCCATTTTCTACAATATTTAACACTTTTTCACTAACCTCCTAACTTGATATTTACTCCATTTCTACACTATTTAGATTTAAGAAAACACTTTACAATTTTAAAGAAATTTAGAATGAAATTTTTAGTTTTACCAATTTTTTACATGGTTTTCTTAGTGATGGAAAATATATTTGAACTGATTTTGAACTTTTCCAATGGAATGGTTTTTTAACATTGAGATGATTTTGAACTTTTTCAGTGAAATGATTTTGAACGACATTGACGAAGACAGAACCCTGGTACGATTATTGCATGCAGAGGTGGGGTCTCCGTTCAAGAAAATTCAATCTCTGAAAGAGAATACATGGCCTCGTTATTATATCATAGTAAAAGTTTAATGCGTTTTACCTTCAGGTTAGGGTTGATGAGTGCATCTCTACATTACTTCTGGCACCGACCATACATTACTTCTGACACCGACCATCCTCAGAGTGTGTTACTACTGGTAGGTAGCCTCCAAGATGAGTCTTCAGTAGCACAGCATCAATAGCTGCGTCCAAAGCATTTATAGTTTGTGTCCTTCATCCTCCTTAATCTTGGCTGTGCTTTCCCCAAACTGGCTATCCCCATGAGGACGAGACTTGAATATGTCAGAATAGTCAATACTTGAATATCTATGTTAAATATAATAACTCTTCCACACCCCAGTGACAACATTATCAGTGCTTGGGTTTGTCAGGCAGTACTCTGGAGTCTGTAGTATATCTTCAGCCCAGCAAAGAAATCAGAGAAAATATTCACTGATATGCAGATTACTTCACAGAGAGCAAAATGAATGTTAGGATCTAATCGCCCAACAACAACTGCAGTACATAGTTTTCACAATAAGAATGCAACGTTAAAATAAAAATGCATATCCTACAAACCTATAAATGTAGCCTGTGCTTGCGCCCGAGTTGCTCGTAACGTCCACAGAACTTCATAACTCCATGAGATCAGCAGTTGGTGCTTCCGAGTGCTGTCCACATGCACGTGCCTCGAATCACTTCTTATGAGCACAATGCATGCGTTGGGAGTTGAAAGAATACGATAACTCTTTGACACGTTGCCATGAACGCTGTGAAAATTACACGCGGTTTGGAATAACATATAAGAATGACTGCAAGGGACCATTCGTTCCAACATGATACAACTTTTCTTGTGAGATAAAAGTTTAAAGTCACAGTCAGGAGAGAGTTAAAACCAGTAAAATAGCTCTTTATTTTAATTAGAAAAATCTAGAGAGGGAAGGGGAGGCTCCTTCATTAAGGCACACAATTCTACTCATCGACCTACTACCAAAAGCGTAGGTAAAAATTGCCCATACATGCATGTTTCTGGGCTCTTTTATGGTTGATACTTTTAGATTTTTTTTTAAATAAAAAAGAAAACCTTATATTATATCAATGGTCTACAACAAAGTGACACTTGGTAGCCACTTGTTCCGCCACAGGAGGGAAACCAAAACAGGTGGTTCTGATCTGTTTTGGCACTGCCATGACTATAGGAAATTATACAAAAATTATATAGAAAATTGCAAGTGTTTGCAGGAACCCAATTCCGCCTTCCTATTCTAGGGCTGGCCATATATAGAGTCGCCATTACTGATAGAATTATATAGACAAAATGAACAAAATTTAGTTTGTCGTCCTGGTAAATTAGACCACCGACACTATAACTGAAATAAACAAAAAACTCTGACCTGGGGTGAACCGCTTCAGTCCATGCTAGAACTTGGTTGTCCGTGGATGGTAAAAGCTGGGGTGAATCGTTGTTTGCAAGTTGGGCACTGGGCTTGTGTTGGAGCGTCTGTGAGCATCTTGAACAGAATGTCCAGTTTTTTACTGATGACACCTTGACAATGCATCTGTTCGTCCTGTCGTTGCCTAATCCTGAAGAGGAGCTCAAGGTGCTCTTCTGCAAGATCGTTGGCAAAATGCGGATCCTCTTCTCCCTTGCCCATCTCGTCGTCGCCCGATGTAGTTGTTTCCTTGTCTGTACCCGCCAACTGCCAACTTGGAGGGATCTCCTCCTCCACTTGGCATCCCCCATCACTGTAGTAGGGCTCTCCCGGCTTGACAGCTGGGGCAGCTAGAGGGTTGGTGCCTGGGGGGGCGCACACCCAAGGGTGGTGCCTCCTCTTTCACTGTGCTCGAACTATAATGCAAGGCCATAGGTGGTGCCTCCTCTTTCACTATGCAGGGGCTGTAGTGCAGAGGCGGAGGTGGCGTCAGGGGAAAGTGAGTCGTGGAGGACGTTGTTTCCATTTTCACCTTGCTCGCCTCAGGAGACTGAAGTGAGGAAGACTGAGTGCTCCGGGTAGAGTGGCAGGGATGGGCAAAGTGAGCTATGGGAGCTCTTTGGGAGGCAGTGAGCTTGGTAGCTCGAGAGAGGGCGTTAATTTTCCTAGCACCCCTCTTGGGCTTTCCGTGCTCCCGTGGCATGGTGGGAGGGAAAGGGGGGTGGTGGAGGGGATAAGAGGTGGTTGTGGAAAGAATTAAGATGCAGAATGGAACGAGATGGATGTTCCTGGTTCTTAGGGGCCAAATTGAGGCTAGGAGGATGCACAGAGTTAGAGTGATGATGCCCGAAAAACCATGAAGACTGAAGTGCTCTGCAAGAATAGCGCACCAGGTGAATAATGAATTGAGTTGTGTTCCTGGGATTCTCTTAATGCCACGAGAGCTCGAAATAACCCCTCCATCGCCATTGAAGGCTGACGGGACCTCTGCAGCTACTTGGTACCAAATGCCTAGCTAGTTCGCTCACCTAAGAGCCCAACCAGGCGCACTAACTTAATTGCCCGCATGGTGTGAGCCATGGGAAGTAAATGCACAGGGGGTGGCGGTTGGGGATAATAACTCTCCCCGTTGATCTGGTCTAGCTTCCCTCCTCATCGCGCCAAGTGGCACCCCATCCGGGTGAGGGTAGTCCCTTCGAGCTAACTCCTTGCAGTGAGTCCATATTGTCGAATTCTGGGGTCGGCTAGAATTTGTGAGAGTGATCTGCTACACGAGATCAACTCCTGCGTTGGCCAATCTGTCTGCCACCTTGATCGCATTGTGTCTTACGTGAGAGGTGATGATAGTAAGAGAGGGTCTGAGGAGTGATTGAAAGCTATGGAGGGGACCCAACAGGCGCCAACTAGGGGTAATCCTTTCCAGATTTCTTCCGTTGAGGATTTTAGATGCCAGCTCAATTATGACTTTGGAGTCTCCTTCTATGACTAGGCAAGTGAGATTATGGTCCAGATCTAGTTGTAATCCTCTGATTAAACCCCATATTTTCACTGAGTTGTTGGTGTCGAATCCCATATTTTAAGCTGTAATACTGTGGATTTGTCCTTTAATGTTTCTTATCACTGCTCCTTCCCAGAGGGGCCTGGATTTCCCTTTGAAGCTCCATCAAATTTGGTCTTATGAAACCTCGGCGGAGGGGGGAACCAGACCGAGGGGATGACGGTTAGGGCTGTGAGGAGGGGTTGAGGAGACAAAGTGGAGGGTGAGAGCATAAATCTCCGAGAGTTGAAGATTGAGGTCTCTCCTAGGTCTGAGGGGAGGTCTTCTTTAGTCCAAGTATGGAGTTGAAGGGTTTCTTGAAGGTGCAAGAGAATGGTGGACCAGATGCAAGCCATTGGGGAAGGCTGGGAGTGAAATACCCTTCTATTTCTTTCCTTCCATAGTTCCCAAACTATGAAACCTGGCAGGAGTTTCCAGGTTCTATTCAAGAGTTGGCTTTTGTAGGGTCCTAAACCCCATCTTCTGATCGTGTTTATGATGTTGCCTTTGAACCAATTTGTTCTTCTCATAAGTTGAGTGGCTTGGTTCCAGATTTCTTCACTGATGGTGCAGTTGTTTAGGAGGTGCTCAATCGTTTCTACTTGCTGATGATAGAGATGGCAGATCGAGGGGCCAATGAAACCTCTTCTCTGGAGATTGTCCCAGGTTAAAATCTTGTTTTGTAGTAGGATCCAGAGGAATGTTGAGATTTTAGGCCAGAATTTGGATTTCCAAACTGTAGTCCATATAGGATCTTTCTGCAGAGTTTGAAATCTTTCATGTAGAGTGTACCCTTCTTTGATATTGAAGGTTCCTTGAGGTGAGTGCCCCCATCGTAGAATATCTAGCTCATTGCTAGTTCATATTCTTCTTAAGGTGATTGCTTGCGTCTAGTGCTGCAGGTTACAGTCCTCTGCTACCTATAGTTCCTGATGGGAAGATTTCCAGGTTCTCCAGGGAGAGTTGATTGGGGGGGGGGTGTCCACATGTAAACTACCTTAGAGGTGGCAAGATTTTGTATCTGGTTTTCATAGTGAAGCAGATTTTCTTCCGAATGGAGGGGTGGAATTTGCTGCCAGGAGTCCGTCCAGAATAGTGCACTCTGACCATTGTGGATTTCCTAGAAGGCGTGCTCCTGAATAAGTGGCTTGTTTCTCCAAGCCGCATTCCAGATGTTAGAGCCTTGAATTTTTTCCTGCATCCTGATCAAGTGGGCTTGTTGGGTATTTGGGGAATATTTGTGTTTCTAGAGCTTGGCCCAAATTTCTATAGGGGTTTTGAGCCATCTCCACCATATTTTGGCTCCCATGGTATTGTTGAGCTTGCCAAGGTCTCGGAGGCCCAAGCCACCTAGGGATTTTGGTTTTCATACTTTGAACCAACTGACCAGAGCCCATTTTTTGTCTGGGTTGTGTCCATGCCAGAGGAAATTCCTCTGCAGATTTTGGATTTTATTTATGATAGATTGAGGGGTGGTTAGAGCTGAAAAGAGGTAAGTCGGGATGGCTTGGAGGATAGACTTTAGGAGGGTGATTCTGGCTGGTAGATTAAGGGAGCGGAAGGTCTAGGTGATGAGACGATTGGAGATGGACAAGAGGAGGGAGTCCCAGGAGAGATTCTGGGTTGTTGAGTCTGAGAGGGGGAGGCCCAGATAATGACTTGGAAGGGTACAGACAAGAATAGTTAAAAGCTGGGAGATGTGTTGTTGGATGGCCACTGGTGTGTTAAATAAAAACAATTGCGATTTTTCTAGATGGAAGGTTTTTCCAGAGGCTTCGCTGAAGTCATCGAGGATGGAACTGAGCTTGTTTTCTTCTTGTGCAGTGGGGGTGTTCAAGAACATTGTATCATCTACAAATTGACTATGTGAAGCTGCAAGTTGAAGCCCATGGAGAGGGCGGCCTTGCAAGGATCCATCTTCGATGGAGGCTTTTATATAACGACCTAGACCTTCCACCATTATGACAAAGAGGAAAGGGGAGAGAGGGTCTCTTTGCCTTATTCCCCGAGAGGGAGAGAAGGGTTGGGAGGGGGTTTCATTAACCAGGATTGAGAATAAGGTTGAGGAGATAAGGTTCATGATCCATGCTCTCCAGTTAGTTCTGAAACTGAAGGCTATTAAGACATCTCTCATGTAGTGCCAACTTAACTTGTCAAAAGATTTTGAAAGATCAAGCTTTAGAAGCATACCTAGAGTGTGTGTTCTTTTGAGCGAGTGGATGACTTTGTGGAGAAGAATGATGCTATCCATGATTTGCCTTCCTTCAACGTACCCCGATTTCTCCTTTGAAATGATGAAGGGGAGGATAGGCTTGAGTCTTAGCACTATGACTTTGGAGATGATTTTGTAGATCACATTGCATAGTGCTATGGGCCTAAAGCTCTTCAGATTGGTAACCCTCTCTTCTTTGGGTATTAGGGTGAGGAAGGTGGCATTGAGGGCTGGGAGGAATTTGTCGGAGCTACACGATTCGTCAACTAGTTGTCAAATTTCTTCCCTTAACATTGTCCAACATGAGTGGAAAAAGTCTGTTGTGAAGCCGTCTGGGCCTAGATATTTTCCCATGGGTAGGTCCTCTATGGCATGATCAACTTCTGCCTGAGTTATGGGTGTCATAAGGGCTTCATTATGTTCCTAGATGATGAGGGTCAAGATGTTTTTAGTCACTCTTTCAATTGCAACAGTGCGGTCCCTCGGGGGCTCTGAGAGGAGATCTTTGTAGTAGCCGATGAGCTCCCGCGTTATATCCTGGTGGGAGAGTAGGGTGGTGCCCTGCACATTTTCCAGCTTCATGATGCGGTTGATAAAGCATCTGTGAATCATGGAGCGGTGGAATAATTTTGTGTTTATTTCCCCCTCTTTGAGCCACTAAACATGGGATTTTTGTCTCCAGAGAATTTCTTCAGGTTTGAGCCTTTCTTCCTGTTGTTCCTGAATTTATACTTAAAGCTCTAAAGTATACTGTCAAGGCATCTGAAAAGATAGAGGAAGTTGAGGACAGAAAAATCAGTGATTAAAGGTGAGGGCTATAATTGGTTCCTGAACTGTCTTTGTTGAAATTCCCATTTTTCTTGAATGCTGATATCTCTCTCAATTACTGCCCATGAACGTTCTAACTCAACCCGTTTATTTTTTGTTTGTAATATAGTGTTAAATAGATTTAGAGCGATGTTGGTTTGATCCGAAAGATCGGGTTCAATGTTAGGCTGCCTTGAAACTGGTACTACCATGAAGGATAAAAGGTAAGGAAGATATAATTCAGTGTTTTCGTTTTTGGCTTCGTTATCTCTATTTTACAATGTAAAGAGAAAGATTTTAAAACACAAATTAATAGGATGACTAAATTAAAGTTCGTTTCTTGTATCAGAGTTAAATTTAAAGGAAAGTGAACATGCATGACATGAGGGAAAACATAAAGCTATTAACAAGGCGAGGCATCAATTTAAGAGGAATCTCACGTTGTAACAGAAGACTATGAAACAAGACAATATTAATGAAGCATATGATATTGAAATCTAAACATTTAGGTCTTGTATCTGTTAATAACTAATACAGAGGAAAATCTGTAGATGATTTAAATGACAAGAATAATAATTTCCACAGTAGAGGTTGCACTAAATTGTAGCCGAGCATTCATTAATTAGATATATGAAAGAAATATGAAAAGACAGGGGAACACATAGCTCAGATGTGACAAAATATGGAATCTTCAATCTGCATTTCTATTAATTCAGAGCTTCTTCAAAATTACTTTCGTAAAAAAAAAAGTCCTTTTAGAGAAAGAAAAAAGCCACTTTTCAGTCTGCTCCCCTCTTATCTATACAAAATCATTACTACTTGATGGTCAACGATTTCCTACTTTTTAGGGGAAAATATAGTTACAAAACTGCAACCTTAACCGTTGCATCATTAACTTTTTGTTGTTCTATTATTTCAAAAGTATAAGCTTGCAAATGATACTTCACTGTTTAGTTGAAGTCTCTCCCTCTTTTGAAGCTATACATCCAAAACACTTCTCCAAAAAATGAACAAAACTTTTGGGTGGTGTCGGAAGATCTTTAGTTTCAAACAGATAAAACTTTCTTTGTATCTTTGGAAGTTGGTCTTCAAAACCTTTATCGACAAACATGATCACTTGCAATTTTAAATTGGGCAATTTTAAATTGGGCTGTACCAACCATCTATCTATTAGGTTGACATTGATTTCCTTCAACTATGAAATCTTCGTCTGAATCTCCTGCAAGCCTTCTTTGCAGTTCAACTGCTGTTTCACAATGTTTATCTGCCCTAGTGGCTCAACGCAATCATTTATTTCTATACCTAACTCTTTATTATCCAAAGAATCAAATATTCCCTCACATTTGTCTTTGATTTCTTTGACTATCTTCTTGTTTTCGACTATGTTCGTTTCCGATGCCTTGAGCATGATGTCTCCTCTTATTTGTTTTGTGACAAAAAGCTTTAGATCTTTTGACATCTCCCTATTTCCCGAACATGTAACTGCTTTTTGGAAAGTATTCCTTGTATATTTAGCCTCCTTTTCCAGTAAAATAATATTATCAAGGGATTTGCTTACCTCTTGAAAGTAATTCTGGATGATCTCTATTTTGGAGATCAATTCCTGTTGTTTGGATTCTATCTTTGTATGTGCTTTCAGCGAGAGGGTCTGGAAAGCCTTTAAGTATACAACTCGGCCTTCTGTCAAATTTAACTTAGCTTGTAGCTGCTTTACAAGATCCTTTTGCTGAGTAACTTGCACCTGACTTGATTGTATCCTCTGGTTCATTTCATCCAGGCTTGATTTGAGTGATTGAATTTCTTGTCTTTCAACAACTCTGGCATGCTCCAAGATTTTATTCACCTCTTCTCTAATGTTTTTCTCAACATTATTTAACTAGTCTTGCAATTGAGATATTGTGTGGTTACTCTTATTTATCCTTGATCTCATGTTCTCCACAATAAAAAGGTTTTTTATTGCCATGGCTCCCATGGAACCTGCTACCACTGTAGCGAAATCCTTCTCTTCCAAGTTCTGGCCATCTACCAAGGCTCTAAGATTCTTCACCATACCCCCCTCTCTCATATACATATCTTGTTTTAGGACAACCTTCCTATTTTTGCTGAAAAAATAATCAGAAGAAGGGATCTCATCTCTGGAGATAGGGGTGAGGTCACTAACATATATGGCTCCCATTTGTGGGAAACCAAAGGTGAACTGTAAAGGGGTTAACGAAGCTATGGGGCTTCCTAGCTCTATAGATCTTGTCTCTCCCATGACCTTAGGTATATTGACATCAACAATAGGTGATGAAGGAGGAGTGGAATTACTGGACTCGGGAGGTGTCCTCGGCTGTTGGTTGTGGAGCCTGATTATATTCCTGATTCAGAGGTCTTTTACTTTCAGCCGTGTTTATACCCCATGAAGTATTTACACCCCAGAAGTATGTACACTCTTCCATGCGAGGGAGTGCAGAGGGGGGGTACCCCCTATGCAAGGTCCGGGGGGGCTATCCCCCCGGCTGGGGGATCTGGGGGCAAGCGGGAGATCGGGGGTGAAGCCCCCGAAGGAAAAATTGCCTTGTAAATGTATATTGTAATTTCATTGTAAATCTGGACCATTCATTATAAGGTCACAGATCTAATGGTAGATATTATGTTAGGGTTTTTTTCCCTAGAAGGCAACCCTCTTTTATGAGGGAAATGTATTGCGGCTGTGGTGGATGGTGAATATTGTATTCTGAGAGAGGAGACTCTGAGAGAAAGAAGAGGAAGTTACAACAGGTTTTTCTGTAGGTTGTATCCCTTCATTTGATGGATAATAATATAGGAAGGACTTGGCAATTTCTCTGGTGGACGTAGTCCACACAGGGTGAACAATGTAAATTTGTGTCTCTATTGTATTGTGTATCTTCTGTGTTTTGTTTCCACATTTGTTTTATTTTATTGCTCCACGGTATTTTTTTTCTAACAACTGGTATCAGAGCGAAAGGTAACTCGCAGGAAAAGAGGGTTCCTGGTTCAAGTGGGAGCAATTTCAGAAGATGGAAAGTTTAGGGTCGAGAAATTTAATGGCCAAAACTACCAGTTATGGAAGATTCATTTCAAGAAGAACATGTAGACAAAGTGCCTTCGTTGGGTAATGGAGTCAATGATTCAGCTCTATGAAACAAATTGGGAGAAAATCCAAACAAGATTAGGGTCTCAACGTTAACTTTAAAAACTCTTCAAAAGAAAAAGTTATGACTATCTTGAGCCGATTTTTCAATAGATTTCTTCTCCTGAAACTGACCTCAAAACTGTGCAAGACAATCAAAACCAAATCATCCATTCCATCAGGTTTCATGTGATCATCCTATCCATCCGGTAAGGAGATCCTAGAAACCTATGATGAAAATCCAGCCGAAAAGAAGAGAAATTACCAGAGCATCATGTAAATCATGTATAACAACTTTCATCAGATATGAGGATATTGCTTCACTGCCAGCGAGCCTGTTCAGTACCCCGGTGAAGTTATCTAACTTCCCATATTGAATTTCCTTTCACCACTTCGTTGTTTCCAAGCATTTAAATGCTAAGATGAGGGCAATCAATATAATGATTTTCCTTTCTTCATCTCTTTGAACTAGATGGGGGAAATCAATATTGAATTTCCTTTCACCATCTGTGTGTATTCACTTTTTATTTTTTTGAAGTGGGGGCAATCAATGAGTATACATTACACTCGGGAAGATATTTGTTTGAAAAAGAATCAAAGTCTGTCAAATAGTTTAAATAGCTTTGGGTTAATCTTCTCTTCTGCCTTTAAAAATCATGGGCTTCAGAGAGCTTCTTAAGGGGAGCTTTTTAAAACTTTAGTCTAGGGAACTTCCTTGAGAAAAACTAATCAGTTATTCCTGTTAGGATAACTAATAGTGTCAGGATTAACCTAGACATGTTTGTGATCTAGTCAAAGTCAAAGAACTTGAAAACACAACCTACTCTCTTTCCTTGAAAGTTTGTTCGAGAGTTTTCAAGACCAGACCGAGACCCCTCTGTTGTTAGGAGATTTATGATTAGACCTCCATGGTCAAGCGAGAAAAGGATTTACTGTAGTCAAGGGGAGGGTGAAGGGGGTTTTTAGAAAAACTGTCGTACATGTGACTGTTCTCAGAGATTTTCTTAATTAGCTTTTATAACCTTTTCTTAAGTCCCCTTTTTTATTACTTCAAGAATTTCTTTGATTTAGTTTTTATACTTTTTTTTTATATCAACAAGAATGAAATCATTTGTACTTTTTAGGGCTTTTATCTCGAATTTTGAAATGGGATTCCATACCTTTATTAGCTCTTATATTGCCAGCCCAAATATTACTTGTTCATTACCTTTGTCATTGTGAGATACTTGATAGGAATACCTACGCATGTCACCTTTCAGTACCTCGAGTCTGCTGTCTCGTGAGAAATTTTCCCTGCGAATAACATAACATTATATCGTTAGGAAACATCATAAAAAGAAACCTCTTTTTTTTTTTTTGTGGTATCTATACAAAAAGCATGAAAACAAATTGGTATGTACAATGAGGATTTAGAAACACATTATTGCATGAAGTGTTTAAGATGCCACCCGTTTACAGGGGCTTTGAAAATGTCTCCATCCAGGTTTTCTAATAACCAGACATTTTTTCCCTCAAAGGTCGAAATCCTGTATGGGCCAAACCAGATCGGATCGAATTTGCCATGTTTTCCAGCGTCTTCTTTCCTAGATTCTCACTTAAGGACCAAGTCACCAAGGATGAATTCTCTATCTTTAGCTTTCTTATTGAACAAGGCCTTCATTTTATCCTGATATATTTGTAACCTTTCATTTACTTCAGCCCTATTTTGTTGGACTTCAACCAACTGGTTTATCCTTCTGGTAACGTCATTGGGTTCTTCATTTGAATCCTGCCAGAGTTTCATTACTGGCAAAGAAAGATTCATTGGTAAAATGATATCAGTGCCATATACCATCTGGAAAGGGGAAATTCCAATTGATCTTTTAGTGCTTATCCTGTTGGCCCATGGAGCATATTTTAAATGGATATGCCACAGTTTCTTGTTGTCCTGTTCCAATCTTTTTTTCCCTCCCCTTTTTTCTTCTAGCGTGAGGATCATTTTGAAGTCTCCCCCAATGATACACCTTTGGGCATCAACTATAGAGATGATATAGGCTAGGTTCTGGAGAAAAAGTTCTCTGTCTTGATTATTCTGTGGTCCATAAGCATTGGTGATCAACCCATGCTTGTCTGAACCAATGGCTTGGTAGTGGGCTGTGAGATTTCATGAAGTGGAGAAGCCTTGGTGTAGAATAACTGTAGCAGGATTCCAAATAATGGCTAGGCCACTTGCAACACCTTTCGAATCAGTGTGGTACGAGTCACAAGTACGCCAACATATTTTGAATATTTCTTCTGCGATCTTCCCCGTGCATTTGGTTTCTTGGAGAAGGAGAATTTCAGGGTCTTCCATTTTGATGTAGTTTTGAAGAATCCTTTGCTTGGATCTTCCATTTAGGCCTTTGATGTTCTAAGTGAGGACCTTCATAATTAACAGTTTGATGGGTGGGAAAAGGAGCTCTCTGAGATCTTGTGTATATGTCTCGAGTTGATCATGTAGTTGTCGGCTTCCTTTATGAGCTGTTGCACCAATTTTCTCCCACGACTTTTGTTCTCCTTTGGATGTCTTCTTTGGTCTGAGTTTGGGTCTCCCCTGATGCCTAGCTGCGAGGTGGCCTTTGTTGATGAGTCCATAAATACCTTATGGACTTTCCTGAGCTGATGTTATGGTAGGGTTTGTGGGTCCTTCTTGTTGAATGCTTCTTCTAGTCTGTCTAGGCCTATTTCTACTAAGTCTTGTTCATCCATTTCCATGACTATATCTTCTTCCTTTTCCAGTTCTTTTCCTATGTTTGGGAGGTTCTGTGGGTCAGCTGGGATCCCTGGGATCAAGTGCTCCTGCGGCTACTATTTTTTCCTGTTGTTGTTGTCTTCTTTTCCTGCTGTCTTGTGGGTGTTTTACACCTCTTCTGCCTATGGGAGATTGTTTAGGGCTTCGAAGGAATTGGTGTTGAGGTGTTTCCTTCCATTGTTAGTAGTAGGTTTCTTCTGCGATTCTACACCTGGGTAAATCCATCCTTTGGTTTTTCTTTCGTTGTTTTCTTAGGGGGGGAGTTGAGAGGGAAGTCTCTGAAGAGATGTCCATGACACTTTCTGCATATGAAGGGTATGTGTTTGTAGTCTATAATTTGGGTCCATTCCTCATCCTGGTATTCTAGGGTAACCTTGCCTGGGAGGGATTTGGAAATGTTCATATAAACATATATTCTATCATATGAGGTATATTTCCTCTGTTTGGTGGCTTTTGAAGACTTGACATGTTTGCCTAGAGTGTTACCAATTCCCGTTAAAAATTCTTCTAGCCAAAACTCTTGCGACAGGGAGTAGAGGCGAATCCATACTGGGGCATAGGCAAAGTTTTCCTTTTCTGGGCAGAAGCGATCGATCCAAAAGCCTAGATAGAGACCAACAGAGTTGTAAAAATAGGGTCCTCCTTCGAAGATGCGGTATTTATCCTACAAGTTGTAGAATATGACTGTGAAGAACCCTTTGGAGCTCAGTTGGAGCTCATAACCCCCCTTGGGGTTCCACAATGCCTTGATCCAACGAGCTAGGTCTTTTTTCGACTCCTAGAGGCCTAAGAACTTTCCTATGAGGGCATGGTCCCTCATGAACTGGGTGTGTTCGCCTATTCTGTTTCTCTTTGTGACATACCAGGGTGCAATCAAGGCTTGCAGGATACATTTTTCTGGTATCCAAGCCCGAGTTTCTTTTGGGTGCGAGTATTCTGCATCCATGTTCATGCTTGTGCTTCCATCCGTTTATTCCTACAGGTATTGTTCACGCAAATGCAGAGGTAGTTCAAAGGACGGTTGGCATGCACGAGATTTCTCAGGGTCATTTGCTGCGATATTGCGATATGAGGGGGCCTTCGCCCCCCCTTTCGTGCTCATTCTGTTGATACAGTTAGAGTTGCAGAGAAGAATGTGCCAGGTGTGTATAGAGGAGGTCGGTGGTGGAAAGGGCGGGGGTTTTCTGAAGCATGAAACCCTAAACTCAGAGCTCACGGGATTGCATGGTTGATACTTTTAGTTACAATCATAGTTTTAGCTATTTTTTTCATTACAAAATTGAAGGCTATCAATTTATCATTAGAGGGTGGCTTTTCATGCAAAGCACAAAATAGTCTAAGGTTTTGAACGAATGACTTCATATAAGGGAGTGCTTTAATAATACACTCCATCACCAATTGTTCTATAGATATTAGAGATCATACTTTACATGCAATAATATTTTAAAATTAATCCTGAAATATTTGCAAACTTGGTAAACAAAATTCTGATAAAAAAAAATTAAACTTAAAATGACACAATACTTTTTTATAGGCAATCCTCTCTTAACATCTAAACTTTTATTTAAAAATTAAACTTAACATGCTTGAGAAGACAAAAACATTATCAACACTCTTTTCATCATTGACATCACCAATTTATGCTAACCCAAATGTTTAGGCGTTACTTGATGTTATGGACCTAACCCCTCACATAGGTAGAATAATATATTTCCATGTAATAAAGGTCAATATTAATAAGGCCTAGCAATAATGAAGAATAAGTCAAGTGTAAGAATACCTAATAGAAGCTTTCGCTTCTAGAAGGATCTTCCTCTAGAATGTTCTTTTGATAGACATATTTAGTATAAATGGGAGTTGAGGGTATGAGAAGTTGTGTCTTGGATATTAATGTAATAGAGCTCTACTCTGCTGGAGGTTTCCCCCTCGAAGAGGCAAGTGAAAATTGCTCTCAATAATCAAAGCGCTCTTTCTGGTGTTATTTTGGTATTATTGTGGTGTTGTTCTGGTTATATCATTGTTTATCTGCCATTTCTAGCTCATTCTTTATGTCTGTATACTATTTTATATTTGGAATATTACAAGTGGTATCATAGCAACTTCCTTGACATAAATTGTGGGTTAATTTTTTTTAGGGTAGAGACGTATTCCAACGTCTTTAAGATACAAAGATTTGTCATTACATGCATAAACCTGCGGTCAGGGATTCATACACGCAGGAAATACAAGTGGTACTTAATCACACATCTGTTGGCCACCCTTGTAACCCTTGTTGGTACCCTTTGAGTGATAGCGCATCAGACAAAACCTGTATACAAATCGACCTAGATCTCTAAATCCCTCCATAGATAAACCAACCGGTCGCCTGACTAATATAGTGCCATCGAGAACAACACTCGGAAAGATACTCTCTAGTACCTGGGTATTCGGGTAGTACAACTAAGGGCACAGTCTAGCCTCCTTAGTTGGTGCCCTGAGATATTGGGCCGAGTACTACTATTGGACCCCGCACGTATATCAGAGAGCTATAGCATAGGGAAAAACCTTGTCTGTAGAACCCTTGAATACCCTAACCCTCGGAACAGAAACAAAAAATAGAACAAACAATATCTATTGCCGCGCAATTGTGTCTCCTGCATTCAGAATGTGAAATTGCTACACATTTCTTCCTGTTAAGCATTTGGGAATTTCATCACTACAATATTCTTCAGATTAGAGTATAACTCCGTAGGAGTAAAAGAAAAGAAAAATCTCATTGGATTTGTCTCTTTGCCCTTATCGCTGTCATACCTATCATTTTTCAACAAATTGTTTTTCTCATGGACCCGACCCCCTTCCAACACCCTTATTTGGGATTTACCCCATTGGATTCAACTCATCACCCTGATCGTTGTGATACACTTCACCCATAACCCATTTTCTGTGTGGTCCCACTCGCCCCTTTTCATCTTTCCTCTTCATCATGGCCCACACCTGTAGCCAAGAATTGGAAGCTCACTTCAATGCCTTGCACTCTAATTTCAAAGAAACCCAACAAGAAGTGAGACAAATCAGTGCCAATATTTCCACCGTTAATACAAATATGCATTCCTCCATTAACACCAAAATAGAGGACCTCAAACAAGACCTTGCTACCCAACTTGAATCTGTCACTATGATGATCTATGCCAAGATGCATATCCCTGCAGATCTTCCCTCATCTGATCCACGTTTGCAAATCAAAGGTGAAACGTCCTCTCATTCCCAGACTTTTCAGCCCCATCACTTTCAACCTGACCTATGCCTTCCACGTGTGGATGTGACCAAATTTGATGGCTCAGATCCCACTGGATGGGTATCTCAAATGGAACATTATTTCTCTTTGTATGACATTACAAATGATTTGGCCAAACTCCAGTATGGTGTTCTCCATCTAGATCAAGAATCTTGGCAATAGTGGAAATGGAGAAAAAATGCTCACCAAGGGTATGTGTCTTGGACACACTTTGTGGTAGATCTTTATGAATGCTTTGACACTGACACTGACACTAACCATTTAGGCCGTTTGACCAAGTTGAAACAATCTGGCACAGTGGAAGACTTTATAGTCACTTTTGAGCGATTAGCTTTTCGTACAGAGGGTATGTTTGATGTTTTTTTCCGAGAATATTTTACTAGTGGCATGAAGGATGAGATTCGTACCCATGTCCTTATGGCTTGGCCTCAGAGTTGGGTGGACACTAGTAAAAGAGATAAGGAAGAACAATAGGTTGTCTCTTCTCTAAACCGAAAATCATCCTTTATTCCTCGCATTAAACCTGTCACTCCCACTCCTCCTTCTACTCCACTAAAGATCCAGAAATTGACTAGGGATGAAATGGATGAACGCCAACTCAAAGGCCTTTGTTATAATTGTGATGAAAAATATTTTTTTGGAAACAAGTGTAAGGAACAAAATATTTTTATGGCCATCTCGAAGGATGTTTTAGAAGACAATGTTGAGGCTCCCCTTGTGTCTGTGTCACCTGAACCCACTGACATGACCCCTCCCTCAGACCCTCCCGAAGTAGAACCAATCATTTCCCTAAATTCTCTCACTGGCTTCTCTGATCCACAAACCCTCAAGCTAATTGGTTACATTAAGCATATGAAGGTCATCATTCTTGTTGATAGTGGAAGCACCCATTATTTTATTCATCGCCGCATTGCCCAAGAAACTAATGGCCATATTTGTGTTGTCAATAATTTTCAAATCATGATTGCCAATGGAGGGTCCATGAAATGTGGAGGGCGTTGTGAAATTGTGTGTCTCCAAATTGATGAGTACCACATGAAATCTCCTATGCTTACTATCAACATGGGAGTTTGTGACATTGTGTTGGGTGCAGAATGGCTCAAGACTTGGGGTCCCATTCTCATGGATTTTAAGTAATTAACCATGCAATTTGACAAGGAGGGCCAACAATATAAGTTCCAAGGCATCACCGTCGGTTCCCCGGAGATCATCAGTTCCCATCGCATGGAAAAGATGCTAAAACAAGGTCATTATGGGATTATTTCCCAACTCCATTCCATACAAGCCACTGAAACACCCTCTGTGCCACATGACCTCTAATCCATCCTCTCTAAACATCAAGTCGATTTTTCCACTCCCTAGGGACTTCCTCCTTCCTGTGGTGTTCATGATCATTCCATTCCCCTTGTCTTAGGAAGCCTTCCTGCCATTATTCATCCCTATTGTCATCCCTTTTCCTAAAAAACTGAAATTGAGAAAATTGTTCAAGAATTGCTCAATGCATGTGTTATTCGACCTAGTACAAGCCCCTACTCTTCTTCTGTGGTCACGATCCTTAAGAAAGAAGGTTATTGGCGCATGTTTCATGACTTCCATGCCCTCAACAAACTCACCATTAAAGACAAATTTCTCATTCCTGTCATTGATAACCTCTTGGATGAATTGAGTGGCGCCCAGTTCTTTACTAAACTTTATCTTCGTTCTGGCTACCACCAGATCCGTATGAATGAGGCAAACATTCCTAAGAATGCATTTATAACTCATGAGGGACACTATGAGTTTTTGGTCATGCCCTTCGGTTTGTGTAATCCTCCCTCCACTTTCCAAAGCCTCATGAATCATGTCTTTCGTCCTTTTCTCCATCATCTTTTCTTAGTTTTCTTTGATGATATCCTTATCTATAGTAAAACTTGGACAACCCATCTTGTTCATGTGGATCGAGTTCTCCATCTACTATCTCAGCACCAACATTTCCTCAAATAATCTAAATGTGCTTTTGGCGCCTCAGAAATTGAGTACTTGGGTCATCTTGTTCGCAAGGCCGATGTCCGGGTGGATCCTAAAAGGATTGAAGCTATGTAAGATTGTCCTCACCCAAAGAATCTCAAAATATTGCATGGATTTCTGGGTTTAACAGGTTATTATCACAAGTTTGTTAATAATTATGGAAAGATTGCGACACCTCTCGCTGCTCTCTTTAAAAATAATTCTTTCACTTGGACTCCAACAACTGTTCAAGATTTTCAAACCTTGAAAATGGCCATGTGCACCACTCCACTCCTGGCCCTTCTTGATTTCACAAAGACCTTTTCCCTAGAATGTGATGCTTCTGGGAAAGGAATTGGCACAGTCCTTATGCAAGAGGGTTGGCCTTTGGCCTTAACCAACAAACAACTATCAGAGTGACATTTGGGAAAATCAATATATGAAAAGGAAATGTTGGCTATTCTGCATGTCGTGGATGTTTGGCACCCTTGTCTATTGGGGAAACACTCCTAAATTAAGACAGATCATCAAAGCCTCAAGTATTTTCTGGAACAACGCCTTTCCTCCCTAGAGAAACAAAAATAGGTGACTAAACTCTTTGGATATGATTATGAGATCATTTACAAGAAATGAAAAGACAATGTGGTTGCTGATGCACTTTCCAGAAAATATGAAGATGAAGGGTCCCTTTTTTCTCTCTCCTTCATTGTACCATATTGGCTCCAAGCTGTTTGCCAGGAATGGATACACGATCCCAAAAGTTTGCATATGATACAATAATTGCAGGTCAATTCTCCAGTCTCCCCAAGGTACTCTTGGCTCAATGATGAGCTTCGATACAAAGGTCGTTTGTATTTAAGTAAACAATCAAAACTTAAATCCATGGTACTTTATGAGCTTCATGCTACACCCATCATTGGGCACTCCGGGTTTACCAAAACCTATGACTGGTTCAAATGTTCTTTTTTCTGGGATGGTATGAAAAATGACATTCACAATTTTGTGGTTGAATGTGATTTTTTTCAATGCAACAAGGGAGAAATGGTCAAATCTCCTAGAACACCACAACCACTTCCTATTCCCCCTACTATTTGGCGGGATATCTCTATGGATTTTATTGTAGGTTTATCTAAATCGGGTAATTAATCAGTCATCATGATGGTAGTTGATCGTCTTTCCAAGTATGCACATTTATGTGCTCTTCAACACCCATTTACAACCTCCATTGTGGCTCAACTTTTCATGGATCAGGTCTTCAAGATTCATGGCATACCTCATTCTATTGTTTCTGATCGCGACCCAACTTTCACCAACAATTTTGGGCAAGAACTGTTTAAGCTAAAAGGCACCCAATTGCATCTCAACGCAACTTATCATCCCCAGACCGATGGTCAAACTAAAGTTTTCAACAAGTGTTTGGAAACATATTTGAGGTGTTTTGCATCGGAAAGGCAAAATCAGTGGGCTCAATGGTTACCACTAGTTGAATGGTGGTACAACACTTCTTACCATACAACTACCCGCATGACTCCTTTTGAAGCGGTATAAGGAGAAAATCCACCTTCTGTTCTCTCATACTTTCCAGGTGTCTTGAAGGTCCAGGCGGTTGACAAAATGATTATAGTTCGAGAGGCTATTCTCCATACCCTCAAAGAGAATTTGGTCATGGCCCAAAATCGCATGAAGCAACAAGCAGATCAAGGTCACTCTAAATGTCAATTTGCTGAAGGAGATTAGGTGTTTCTTTGACTGCAACCTTACAAGCAAAATTCCCTCAAGGATAACCATTGTCAAAAACTGGTGCCAAAATTTTGTGGTCCTTATACCGTTCTCAAGCATGTGGGACAGGTGGCCTATCAGTTAGCCTTGCCCAGTCATTCTAAGATCCATCCTGTTTTTCATGTTTCTTGCTTTAAGAAGATGATTGGAACTAAAACTCAAACCAACCTTCCCGTGTTGGACGAAGAAGGCTCCATTTGGCTACAACCACAAACAGCTTTGGACCAACGTGAGAATCTTCTACGTCAGCGAAACATCAAGGAATTGTTAGTCCAGTGGACAAATACAACTCCAGAAGATGCCACTTGGGAACCAACTACCATTCTGCAACAGTTTCCTCATCTCAAGCCTTGAGGAAAAGGTTGTTTTTAAGGGGGAGGACATGTTAGGGACCTAACCCCTCACATAGGTGGAATAATATATTTCCATGTAATAAAGGTCAATATTAATAAGGCCTAGCAATAAGGAAGAATAAGTCAA
>JZKD02S1744270.1:312866-327355 GCA_000966675.3 Picea glauca | reverse complement strand
ATATATTTCCATGTAATAAAGGTCAATATTAATAAGGCCTAGCAATAAGGAAGAATAAGTCAAATGTAAGAAGACCTAATAGAAGCTTTCACTTCTAGAAGGATCTTCCTCTAGAATGTTCTTTTGATAGACATATTTAGTATAAATATGAGTTGAGGGTATGAGAAGTTTTGTCTTGGATATTAGTGTAATAGAGCTCTACTATGCTGGAGGTTTCCCCCTCGAAGAGGCAAGTGAACATTGCTCTCAGTAATCAAAGTGCTCTTTTTGGTGTTATTCTGGTGTTATTTTGGTATTATTGTGGTGTTGTTCTGGTTATATCATTGTTTATTTGCCATTTCTAGCTAATTATTTCTCTCTGCATATTATTTTATATTTGGAATATCACACTTGACATCCCTTAATAATTCCTATAGTGATTAAGATGTCTTTGACTGGTTGTTTTATTACCTATAAAAAATAAAAGAGATTGTGTATTTATTTATCAATCTGGAGTTTAAGAGAAATTTGAGAGATGTATATGCGTACTCCAAATTCTCTATTTACAACTTATTGTCTACATGCTTCTACTAAAAGTAAATTGCATTGTTATTTAGGAAATGAAATGGCAATGCCCAAAATCAAACACACCACAGTGGTTAAAAATAAACACACTTAAATTAGCATGAATAATTGTGATAGCTCAAGTAGTCCTTTACTATGCTATTATCATTTATCATTATGCATAGGCCTACACTTTACATTTGTATACTTTACATTTTGTATACTTTACATTTGTATATACATTAACAATTGAATGTAAATAGGAATTAAAAGAACATGTAACCTACAAAAATAACCTATAATCCACTCAAGTGCTCTCTAGAGTGAGCCCCTTCTAGAAAGTTAGATGTTGGGATTTGCTACAACAAATTTAAATGTTTAAATCAGAATAAATAAACTCACAATAACATTTCAAAAGTTGAAAATTTGAGTCATAAGAGATCTATATTTTTATTTATTAAACCCTACTGTTATGGAAAAAATAAACATTGTTCATTACCAACATTACAACTTCCAAGGTTACTCGCAAGTGTTTTGAGTGCCAAAAATGGTAACAACGAAATCGTTTCCTGGTCTGAATGCTTGGTAATGAATGAATGCAACCTAAAATTGTTTAAAACAATTCTTGATTGGCTCCTGGTAGCTACTCTATTCATTTGCACGCCCAACTGGTAAGTTTTGCTCATTTCTTTGATAATTGCCATCGATCCTTTAGGAGAAATTATTGAACTGATATGTTAATTCCTCTTGCAATATCATAACCCGCTCTTTGTTTTATCCAAGCTAGGGGTTTTATTATTAGCAACATTTATTTACATTTAATTAATTCTTATAATCCTACTGAACAAGAAAACATTGAAAACTCAATCCAAATATAACTTGTGGTAATGATAGCAAGGGTAAATGGAAAGTGAAACATTAAGTATCAAAATTAATTTTATTAGAGACAATTTTTTTTATCAAAATTGTGAAATATAAAGACAAAAAATGATATCAATTTACGAGCACATCAATCTTTCTATTTTTTTTTAATAGTTGAATTTTATTTTATATGTACTAAGTAGTTTAAATTTGGAATTGCATTGTCACATGGTTACGTAGAAAGATGCTCTACAATCTAATATAGATATTATAATGTAATGAGTAGAAAAATGCTCTACAATCCAATATATTATATAGATATTATAATATAATGAGTTTAAGGTTAGTTAGTATTAAAAAAATAAAAAAATAATAAATGTTAATAATAAAATATTAATAATAATAAAACAAAATCTCTTGTATCTTAAAAAAATAATACAATACATATATATAAAATAAATTGTATGTAAGTAATTTTAAACATTTAATAAACTTTTTCAAATATCCAATATCTAACTAAATTAAGTGATCACTGTGAGCTAAAACAACCCTTCCTCCTCCATTACTTAATCCATTTTTTTGCAAACTTATCTAGGCATACCTATTAATATAGAATATATGACCTAAGATTCTACTTGGACATTAAAAATTAATAAATATATTCTAAATAGTATCGATCCATTGCACTTAGAGGTGTCCTTTGACCCATTACAATTGGAGTTGTTTGTGATATTCTAAATTATCCCCAACTCACTACACTTGAGAAAAATGATGCTTATAGTTGATAGCATTGGGTGATGCATTGTATGTAGAAGAGTCCTTCTTGGTGCTTGCATAGAGAGTGGGTTTGCATTCTTGGTGCTTGCATAGAGAGAGTGGGGCTTACATTGATGATAGTTGTAAGAAATGGGTAGTATATTTGCAAGAAAGGAAATTGATGGAAGTAGTTTACATAGTGGTAAATGCAAGGGACTAATGAACCAACTAGGATTGAGCATTGCCATGAAAAAATAATAACCACACAATCGAGTGTGGTTTAAGTTAAATGTATCTTTTTTTGAATATTGAATTACATACTTTGCATGTGATACATGACTCTCGTAATTATTTTTTGTTGAAGAATGATAATAATAATAGTGAAGTAATTTAGAATGATCACGATAGGCCTAGAAATTGTAACAAAATAACATGTAAAGGAACAATGCAGAGTATGAAGAAAAACATCTTCAAAGCATGATGAGAGAAAGAGAAAAGAGTTCATTAGGGTTAGTCTATGAAGACATGACATAAGGGAAGGATGGGATTAGAAAAATGGAAAACACATAGATCATGTTGCATGAGGTCTTGTGAAAGTACCTTATTTCAAGAACATACTGTCATGTCAATCCAACAAATCGAAGGAAATAGGGGGTGCAAGAAAGGAAGGTTCAATAGGAGAAGAAGGTATAACAATAAGAGGTCATGAAATTCTTGAGGGTATGGCCAAAAACCTAGATTTGACTGGTCAAGAAAGGAATTTATCTTGAGGATACTCGGATAAAAAATTAGAAAATGGAAGATGTGAAGTTGTGTCCTCCAAAGTAGGCAGTTATATACAATACATGAAATATCATGCAATGATTGGAAAATTTATGGAGATTTGTTCCTTAGAGAAGGCCCTAATTGGTGGATCAGCTCCAAATGGAAACCAAAAGGATAGGTAGACCTAAAACTTGGATCCAAAAGCTTATTTTTAGAAATAATTACAAACATTGAGGATGGGGAGCACATCTTCAAAGGTGGTCTGTATTTCTTCAAGTCGGTAGGTTATCTCTCATTGAAGAAATACGGTGTTTCTCTTTCAGCAGGTTATCTCTCATTGAGAAGGTTATCCACTGTGTTTCTCTTTCAACAAGTTATCTCTCATTGAGCATCTTGGTATGCATAGTTGTCTCCCTTTGAACAATAATCCATCCTGGATCAAATATTCTTTCCATGGGCTTTTGTCTCCCAACAAAGGATTCTTACATGCCTCATAAGCTTCCTTAAAATCTGGATCTTTTCGATACATTTCCTTGAGGTGTTCAAACCCTAAGGTCTCCAGTTGGAATTCCTGTACAATTAAACTCCTCCTTCTCAAAGCATCCGCAACTTTGTTAGCAGTTCCAACAATATGTTTAATAACAAAAGTAAAATTTTGCATGAATTCTACCCATTTAGAATGTCTCTGATTCAAATTTTCTTGCCTAATAATAAAATGCAAAGCTTGATTATCACTGTACAAGACAAATTCTTTAGGAATTAGATAGTGCCTCCACTTCTTCAAAGCTTGAATCACTGCATAAAATTCTTTGTCATATGTGGAATACTTCTTCTTGGTGTCATTTAGCTTCTCACTGAAATAAGCAACTGGCCTATTATCTTGATTCAAGACTACTCCAATAGCTACTCCACTTGCATCACATCTCACTTGAAATGTTTTTCCAAAATCTAGTAAGACCATAATTGGTTGTTTTGTGATCTTCTCCTTCAACACTTTGAAACTTTTTTCAGCTTCCTTTGTCCAATTAAAATACTTGTGTTTCTTCTTCACAATGTCCAACATGGGTGTACATATACCACTGGAATTTCTAATAAACTTTCTATAAAAACTTGCTAACCCATGAAAACTTCTTACCTCAAATATGCTTCCTGGAGATGGCTACTCTTTGATTTCTCTCACCTTTTCTAGATCCATCTTCAATTCATTTGAAGAGATCAAAAAACCCAAGTATATGATTTTTGTCTTCATAAAAGAGCTTTTCTTCAGATTTATCAACAATTTTTCTTGTTGCAACCTTCTCATCACCAATGAAAAATGTTTTAAGTGTTCTCCCTTTGTCTTACTGAAGATTAGTATGTCATCTAGATACACTATGACAAATTTTCCTATGAAGTCTTTCAATACTTCATTCATTAATCTCATAAATGTGCTTAGGGCATTTGTCAATCCAAATGGCATGACCAACCATTCAAACAAACCTTCATTTATCTTTAATGTTGTCTTCCATTCATCTCCCTCTCTCATCCTTATTTGATGATATCCACTCTTCAAGTCTATCTTGGAAAAATAGCTTGCTCCACTCAAACAATCCATCAAATCATCCGTCCTGGTTAAATGGAATCTATACCTAATGGTGATATTATTGATGGTTCTTGAATCTGTACACATTCTCCATCCTCCATCCTTCTTTGGACTCAACATAGTTGGCACTGCGCATGGGCTTAGGCTTTCCCTGACTAAACCTTTATCCAACAACTCTTGGACTTGATTTTTGACTTCCTCATTCTCTCTAGGTGTCAACATATAAGATGCTTTGTTTGGTAAAATAGCTCCTAGAATAAGGTCAATATGATGGCTTATACTCCTAATGGGTGGCAATGAGTGAGGTACTTCATCCACCACTATGTCAACAAATTTTTCTAACAGTTCCTGGATTTCTTTAGGTAAATCCTCCACATAAGTATTTGTAAGGATAACTCCGGGCTTCCTCACTATAGAAAACTGCATTTCCTGCTCCTTCTTGACTTCATTCAAGAGTTCCTTCCCACTCATGAGAAGTATACTTGAACTAGCTTCCCTCTTTTCTCTTTGTCCTCTATTGGCAACAACATATGTGTCCTACCATTCTTTTCTAAGGTATAAGTATTCTTCCTTCCATCATGAATAACTTTTCTATCAAACTGCCATGGTCTCCCCAATAAAATATGACAGGCATCCATAGGAATTACATCACATAACATTTCATCCCTATAACCTCCTATTTTAAATTCAACTTGGAATTTTTGGCTTACCATTACTTGATGTCCCTTTTGCAACCATGATACCTTGTATGGGTTTAGATGTGCATTTGTCTTCAACTCCAGTTTCTCCACCATCTCTGTGGATACTAGATTTTCAGTTCTCCCACTGTCTGTGATCACCTTGCAAACTTTGTCTTTTGCCTTGCAAGCAGTTCTGAACAGACTTGTTCGCTGAACTGGTTCCTCTACCTCCTTCTCTGGTTTAAGAAGAACTTTCCTCATCATGAGGTTCCTTCCTCCTTTTGCTGCTTCTTCTTCCACATGCTTTTGTTCTTCAGAAATGTGTGCTTCTCCTCCTCTAGTGTCTTTCTTCTTCTCTGGGCATTCCCAATACATGTCCCCAGTATTTCCACAGGGATAACATCTAATTTCACCTCCTCTGGCTCTTCCTCTTCCCCTAAGAAAATAGATTATTCCTCAATGTTGTCCTTCCTTAGAACTTCCACCTTTCTCAAGGTGACTATGATGTTTTCCAGCTTCATGCTTTGGCTTCTGGAACTTCTCTCTGTTGGTTCCCTTACCTCTACTTGAATTTCCTCCTCTATTTTGTTAGCTTTGTTTTCTGGCCAATTTATCTTTGGATTTCAAGGCTGCTTGATAAGAATTCTTGACTCTATTAACAGACATCATGCTGATATCCTATTATATTTCATATCTCAGTCCATTGATATACCTAGATATTTTTCATCATCATTCTCTTTCTGTCTAGCCCTGATGTTTAGTCTATAAAATTCCTCAGTGTATTCCATCACTGATAAGCTTTTTTGTCTCAGGTTCTGCAATCTTCTAAACAGATTGATTTGATAGTCCTTTGGGATAAATTTTTCTTTTAACTTGGCTACCATCCTATCCCAGCTTTTAATTTTTTGATTTCCCTTGCATCTACGACCGACTTGTAGTTCGTCCCACCATAGTGTTGCATGACCTTTCAGTCTTGTTACCGCATGATTCACCATATTCTTTTCTTCAATATCTTCATAATTGAAGTACTTGTCCACAACACGTACCCAATCCAACAATTCTTCAACTTCTAAATTGCCTTCATACATTAGTACCTCTATTTTTTCTCTGGCCCTATTCTTGAAACTACTTTCAATAAGAGGTCTTCTGCAACATCCTATGCTACATCTTCTTCGAACTCTATCTCTTCGCTTTCAACTTCACTAATATCTCTAGTGTTTGGTTCTCTCCTTTGCATTGTTTCCATGTCGTCCAGTCTCATTATGAGTTGCCTCATTTCTTCTTCCATTTCTAGATTCATTATGCGTCTTCTGGGTGGCATGATTCCATTGCCTCACCTTCAGAATCTATAAACAAAATCAACGCTTGATACCACTACTGATATCAATTTATCTCCTTTCTCCTTTGTCTGTTGTCTTCAAACAAATTCAATGGCTCTGATACCACCTAATGCAGCCCCCCTACTCTCCCTTAGGCTACACGACCTCTCGGTCAAGGATCTTCGATTCTATGAGCCAAATCGGCTCTCTGAAACCTTGATGGTCTCACTTTGTGATTAAACAAAAGCTCTTTCGGCCTTTTGGTGCAGGTTCTATGGCACCCACAACCTCTCCCTTTGCACTACTGAACTGTCATGTTTCAAGCGCTAGCCCCTTTTCCATTAGCCCCTTCCTGGATGTGACCTTGGGCTATGAACTCACATAAACATGTGATTGTGATGTGACCAAAAGTGGTTTGAAACCACACCTCTTTTCTCCCCGCAATTCCCTACCAATCGCCATGCGTCCTTTTGGCGATATTATGGTTTCAATTGCGGCCCGCTCTCAATTTTTTAAAGTTCGATCATCTTATGTCCCCACAGTCCAATGTGACCGTTGATATTGCGATCTTGGGCGGAGCCTCTTGATCATTGGCTCATATTTGCCTCCTTTCCTTCCTTCTCTCTAGATCACGTGTTCTCAGATATTTACGATCTATCGACGCGTGCCCCTTTCAAATCAACGGTCGTGATTTGCTTTGCAATTCGGGTTTCATAGTTTTCAACTCTCAAACCTTACTTTCTTCGCAATGCTTTTATCTGAAGATCTAAATCTATTGACGCGTGTCTCCCGTAGATCGACGGATACAATTCACTTTGGGTCTTCACCCGAATTCCACGGATTTCTGTTGCATGTCCTTGTGAATATGACGGCTAAGATTTACTTCAGATATTTGGGGTTCGGAAATCCGAATTCTCAACTTTTACACTCTCGCCTTTTCCTGGAGAGTTTTACTCAGAGTACACGATTGGTTGACGTGTTTCCTCCTACATATCCATGGTCCCCAGCTACTTTGGCTATTCAGGCTTCGGTGGTTTCAACACTCCACCTTTGCTTCCTCCCGAAGCTTATGATCTATCGCCACACGTCCCTTTGGATATGACGGTCCAGATTCACTTAGGACTTCAGGTTTAGGGAGTTTCAAATCTCAACTGAAATCTTCGAAGTGATTTTTCCTGAAGCCTTAGATATGTTGACACATAACCCCCGTGACGATCAACGATCAGGATTTTCTTCAGCGATTTCACCTACTCCTTGTCCACAAACTTCCGAAGTTGTGGATCTTGCACCACCTATCCATATTGATGATGGACGGTCCCAAATCACTTTGGGACTTTGACATTTTTCTCTCCTATGCGCTTCAAAAGACTTAAAACTCGTACACCTTGCCCATATCCAATGATCTGGAATGATCCCTCTCCCTCCTGGATGGATCTTAATCGGTAATTCATGAAGTCTTAATACCTTCACTCCTTTTGAATATTTCTCCTCGCTATCCCTTATGAGGTTGATTCCTTTGAGGATTTTTATCTCTCATGCACTCGCATTCCTGGGATCTCGACAAACTCACATCGAAGGACTTCTTTGAAAGAAATTCTTCTCGCACTCCTTGCGCTTCTATGTTCTGGTTCTTTGACACTTAGTCGCTCCTTGATTATATGCACTCCTTGCACTTGGTATAAGTTCCTATCGTTCCTTCTGAACTTCTCTGAGTCAATTCAAGACTCTGTCAACGCACTCCTTGCGTACGATATGCACTCATTGCATATGAGTTCTCAAAATGGAAATGATTGAAACTTATCCAATTCGTCACAAATTCATATGATCAACCATAGATAATCATTCATGAACAAAATGAAATAAAAAACACACATAATTCATCATTCATTCAATCACACTTCAAAATGAACACTGTCCAAGGAATTGGGACAATTCTATATGTTCTATTCATTCATGAAATAAAATTACATAGTATTATAGTTCTTCACTGTGTCTTTCTTCTCTTCCTATCTTCTACTCTAAAAATCACTCTACTCTACTCTTGTGTCTCATACTATACAAAAAAAACAACTCTATCTAAGGAGTGACTCCTCGAGCTCTTCTCCATCATGTCTGCAACCTATCCTATTAGTTTCTAGCGGTTACCTACTTTGTCTTATTGCAATAACTATCAGTTATTATCTGATAAGGGATTCCACTCTTTGTCTACAACTCCTTATAGTCGTATAAGAATTTACAAACAAGATATATTTAAAAATGTTGTTTCCAAAATATCTCAACAACTCATTCTGTTTTTGCGTTAAATGTTGATTTGAAATTCTGTCATGTTGATATGTCATATCCCTGCCTCCACGCTTGCGTATTTGACTTTGAAGGTGATGCTCCTAGATCAACCAAGCCCTGACTCAAACTCCAATTCAGACACTAATAAAAGGAGACAAATAATTGATGCAAAACCCATTGCTACTATCACAATCACAACAATCCAACCAAAAGAACCAAAGGATCCTGAGGAGGGGGAGCACCTCTTCCATTCATAGATGTCGATGAAGGGGACCCTGGTACATTTTATTGTTGATAGAAGAAGCCAAAATAACCTCATCTCAGCAGAATTCATCAAGCAATTGTATTTTCCAAAAACACCACACCTGCAACCATATAACATCGAATGGCTTTGTCAAGGACAAGATCTTCTTGTTAGCCAATAGTTCCTCCTGTCATATGTCATCAAGCCCTTCAAGGATGAGGTATTGTGTGATGTTTCCCCACTGGAAGTCTGTGATTTTTTGTTATGCCAGCGATGGATTTGGAGGTGTCATTTTGTTAATGAGTCATGTCCCCGTAGCATCATTGTTACTCTGGGGGGTCAACCCTACATGATACCAGAGGTAGTTTTGACTACAATATTATAAAAAAAGTGTAGAAAAACAATCTCTCATACCACAAAATTTAGACTCTTCACAAATTGGTCCAAAGAGAAGGACACTACAACCACTGTAGCCATGACCCAATACCCTTCTATCCAGTAGAAGAAGATCAACAAGATTGTAGAAGAGCACCAAGATATTACTGCTGCACCTACGAGGGTTCCTCCACACTACCCAGTCAAATCAATTTATGATAAATCCCTTAATTTTATTCATTCTTAATCTTCACCGACAGAGTCCTCCCACACTCAGGAAGATCATGCAACCAAATTGGTTCATAACAACCTTCAACAAACTAAGAAGGACAACTTCTTCAGCAAGGAAAACAACTCACCAAAGTTCATATTCAACAAAGCTTCTCTAGGAACCTGATGCAATGGAGACCATTTCTTCCTAATCGAGGAGGGTTGATCCAATAGGAAATTGGTGGCCACCCACCTATTCCACTGCCTCAAAACAAGGGTTTCCACCTTGGCAATTTTTCTACAGGTTTTTGTTTCCTAAACTTCTGGGGTTGTTTTGAGGCCCTAAACAACATTTTTTGGTCCCTCCACAGTCACACTGTAGGAATTAGCTAGAGTGTGATGGAAAAATGGGTATTCCTCAAATATACCTTTCAAACGAGCTATCGTGTGCCCCAAACGAAGATCATATGCAAAATTTATGCCCTTGGGAAGTTGACGTACCAACTACCTCCATCAGGGCCCACAAACCTTTTGGTGTTTCATCTTTCGGGGTTAGGGTTTTGGATTTTATTTATGATAAAAGGCCTCTAGAGCCTCATTGTAAACATCATCATCTTCTTGTGAATGAGTGTAGCCATCACATCTCTTCTAAGAGACAAGTTGCCACCATTCTAGCGAGTCATTCACTCTGTAATTTTACAGTTTATGTAAATTCTCTCATTAATACAAAAATGTTCTTTACTATATCTTTGTGTTTATTGCAATATTTATGTGTATATCGCAATATCTCTGTATATTTCATTCTTATATCTCTTCCTTCATTTCGTTCTCAAAATATTCAGGATCAGGAAAGAAGTCTTATGTTGATCACCTCTGTGTGTTTGGATGTGTTTCCCTGTCTCATATTTTTTATGATTGCAAAAATAGGTTGGATGAAAAGAGTCATTCTTGCATCATGATGGGATACTCTGAAGAGTCGAAATTCTATCGATTGTTTGATTCTGTCAAATGACAAATCATCATCAAATGAAATTTATGGTTTGATGAGAAGTCTTTTGGAATCAATTCATTTAATTCCTCCACTATATTGTTGCAGGATGATCTCTTTGATGTTGTCTTTGACATTGGCTCTCGTACTCCATATTTCATTCCTTCAAATAGACAGTCGAACTTTGTTTATGTTTTAACTAGATCATCGATATCTAAGTCGACTAGTCCATCATCCTTTGTTTTGATTGGTCTACCGAGTGAATACCCTCTGACTTCTACTCGACATGTTGTAGTGAACCATAATTCACTTGTTTCTTATCTACCCAGATGGGATGCCAAGATAATTGAAGTTGTTGGAGTTGATGTTGGTGATGTTTCCTCTGGATGACAAACTTGAATTCAAAAGAAACATGCCAGCATTGCCTTGATGACTCGTGTACTTGAAACTTTTGATCATGTTGCCTACTTGGATTCTAAAGGACGACCTGAATGGGAACATGCTATCTAGAAAAAAAATGATTATTTGTTGAATAATCACACTTGGGACTTAGTTCCCTGACCGCAAGGAAAGAACATTGTGAAGTGTCAGTGGGTCTACATGACCAAATGTACCTATGAAGGTATTGTTGAGTGACACAAAGAATGCCTTTTTGCAAAGGGATTTTCTCAACAAGAAGGTATTGACTACACTAATACCTTTTTTCTGTCACAAAGATGAACTCTGTTCGGCAAATTCTTTCCCTTGCGGCTCATTTTGGATGGAAAATCCATCAAATGGATGTGAAGAGTTCCTATCTTCATGGAGACCTATCTGAAGAAATTTTCATGGAACAACCACCTGGTTTTTTGACAAATTCTAACTTGGTTTTTCGACTCAAGAAGTCGCTTTATGGTTTGAAGCAGGCTCCCCGAGCTTGGTATGATAAGATCAACAATTTCTTTCTTTAACTTGGTTTCAAACGTTGTGAATCTAATCACAACTTGTATGTACTCCATACCAATGGAGAAACTTTGATTTTTGTTGTATATATAGATGAATTACTCATTACTGGCAATAATAATGATCTCATCCTTAGATTGAAGAAACAAYTTGTTGACTCCTTTGACATGACAGATCTTGGTACTCTGCATTATTTTTTGGGTCTTCAAGTATTACCACTATGTGATGTTTTTTTTCATTTCTTAGTCTAAATATGTGATGGATCCATTGATATGTYTTAAGATGGWTTATTGCAAGCCTTGTGCTACTCCTTTTCAATATGGAGTAAATCTTACCAAAACTTTTCAAACAACCACACTCGATGCTACACTTTACCGACAACTGATTGACAATTTTATTTATCTTATTGATATTCAACTTGAATTTTCCTTTGTTGTTAGTGTGGTTTCTCGGTTTATGCAAGAACCTATAAAAAGCCACTAGAAAGTAGTCCAATGAATTGTTCACTATCTCATGGGTACCACTCATTTTGGTATCAAGTATTGTTGAAGTTCATATTCGTTGGTTGGCTTCACCGACTGTGACTAGACTAGCGTCAATTATGATCATAAGTCCACTTCTAGCTATGTGTTTCATTTTAGCATGAGATCGTTGGTGTGGTCTTGCAAGAAACATAAGGTAGTCTCTTTGTCGACTACAAAAGAAGAATATTCTGTCTATGTTCAAATAGGTATTGAAGTAGTTTGGATTCACCAACTTTTGGGTGAACTTGGCCTTCCTATTCATACCTTGACTACAATTCACCATGATAACCAAAGTGGTATACAGGTTGCTAACAATCATGTTTCCCACAGTAAGATAAAACATGTTGAGCTCCATGCTCACTATTTGAGACAATTGGTTCATGAGAATGTTGTCTCTCTTGAATATTGCAATACAAATGATCATGTTGTTGATATCTTCACCAAACCTTTAGTTGAAGCTAGATTTATCAAGATTAGTACAATGCTTGGGATTTGGGAAGCTGCAATTATGGGGGGGTGTCATGAAGATGTAATTTCACCTCTTGAATCTCTAAAGAATTGTGTTGATCCATGGGGATGTTGGAATATCAAACATTGATGGTTCATCACACTTCTCCTAGATTCAGTTGGTTGAACGATCAACCTACATCTGGATAATGTTGGTCAGATGATTGACCATAAATCTACATTAGTTGGCCGAGTAGTCGACATGCTTGTCGATTGAACAATGGACTAGTAATTGAATATAGTCGAGTGGTGGATCGGCCAACCCAACAATCGACTACGATTTGGACGTATGGATAGTTGAGCCGAGCATCCTTGTTGAGTTGACTCGACAACTTGGATTTGGAGGATTCAACTTTAACAATCAATGGTTACATGTGGACAAGATCTTCTAGATTCTATGGAATTCGATTAGACCTTGAGGTTATAAATAACAAACCCCTTAGGTCAATACGATTATGGTGATCAAGCGATCAAGTTGATATCATATGGAGATATCAAGATCCAATATGTACTGTGATGTTGTAATCACAATGTGCTTTTCTTAAGTGTTGTAACGATGTCTTTAGACACCACCTTTGTCTTCGAAATTTAATTCCCTCTTCAATTATCTACAAAATTATTTCTCTATTTTGTTACAAGTTCCACCCCTTTCCCCAACATTACTTACTATATAAAATTTTTTGTTAACAGAATGGTGATTCCATTGGCGAGGGTCTTCTTTCATTTATATCTCTGACTTAGATTGAATTTATGGATTTCTTGTGTGAATTTCCTCTTTGATTTTATATCAATACCCTTTGTTTGTCTAGATCTGTAGCACCACGATATTGTGCCATCAATCCCTAAAAATAGTTTTTATTTTTCTAAGATTTCTCTAGGAAACACTTCCATTTTGCATACTTTGGTGTTCTAGGAGTTTTAATTGGAGAAACTAGTGGAATAACATTCTTAACATATAATGACAATTTGAATAAGAGTTTGTGGGGAAGGATCAACCAACCCTTAGTGTAATATCGATTTTTGAATTAGTTTTACATAAAAAAAAAGTTGACCAACCCTTATAGTAGGAGAGAACCAAAATTATAATTGAGAATTGCAAGTCAACCCTTTCTAGTAAAAAGGAAAACAAATAATAATAGATATGACTATTCTATTTGATTTAAAGATTATTGAAATAATTTTTTTTTTTTTGATTGTTTGGTATCTAATTTCTTTGAATTCATGTGAGTTATCTCATATGTTTCAAGATGGAAACTTCAATCCTTTTATATTAAAAACTTGTCATCCATTCAAAAAAAATATTAAAACTTGTCATCCATTCAAAAGAATATTAAAATACAAACTAGTGAGAGTGAAGAGTTCTGAATCATTTTTACTAACAATGTATCCTAAAATACCAATTTACATTGCATCATTCTCATAAACATAATATTTAACATAAAACTAATTTTTACCTAAAATATCAATTTAGGTTACATCATTCTCATAAACATAATATTTAACATAAACCTAATTTTTACTTTTTTAATTAACAAGTGCCAAGTTAACGTAACACTTTTACTAGGCTCGTGAAAGCATCTCTTAACATGCAATTAAGGTCATGGTCTTGGCTGGAGCATTTTTGTATAGTTCATAACATTGTTGTATATTGATGAGAAAATGCAAATAGTTAGGAATTGGAAAAGGAATTTGAAAATATATTCAAAGAGTTAAAAAAAAAAAGTTATGGTTAACTAGATTTTGATATTGTATTGTAGATGGTATAATGAGATTTTGAAATATTTAAATCTATGTTTTTATTAGTCTTTATCAAAGGAATATAGCAATAAGTTTATTATTAATTTGATATTAATTTGTTTTGTATTTTAAATTTATGTATGTAGTGTAATGTTTAAGTTAATAAAACAAAT
>JZKD02S1744270.1:278559-310861 GCA_000966675.3 Picea glauca | reverse complement strand
CTACCACTCAATATCGTTATATCCTCTAACACTTAAAAATTGTCCATACATGCATGTTCCTTGGCTCTTTTATGATTGATAGTTTTAGTTACATACATAATTTTAGCTATTTTTTCCATTACAGAATAAAACGCTGTGAAAATTTGTAACCAGATACCATGCTTTACATGTCATAATATTTGAAAATCAAGCATTAGTTATTTACAAACCATATAAAAAAGCTTTGATGGAAAAACAAATATCAACACTCTCTCTTATCTCCATCAAAACTTTGATTTAAAAATAAAACTTAACATACCACGAACTCCAATGTCTACTTCACATCCTTCAAATAATGCTTAATATGTCTTCATTAATTGTTATACATGGTTTTTGTCTTATATGTAATAAGTACTTCTGATCTACTTATATTAGATTTTATCTTATATGTATTAAGTATTTTATCTTATATGTATTAAGTAGTTTTGATGTTAACTTATATGTATCAAACTCTCTTAGAACTTTGAAAAATAATTACAAGTTTCTTAAAGATGTTAACAATATTCATAATGGGTTATTTTTAGAACTTTGAAAAATAATTACAAGTTCCTGAAAGATGTTAACAACATTCATAATGGGTCATTTTCTACACTAAGATTTTATCTTATATATATTTATATGTACTAAGTAGTTTTAATGTAGAAATGCATTGTCATATGGACTACTTAGTATGGAGTTATCAAACTCTCTTAGAACTTTGAAAAATAATTACAAGTCCCTAGAAGGTGTTAAGAACATTCATAATGGGTCATTTTCCACACTATTTGTTTTTGACAGAGTCAAACTTAGTCATGATGTGTTTCTTAGTTGATTTTTCATTGTTGATCACTTGTGGTGCACCTAAAGCACAAATATTTTAGGGAATGTGTGGAATATGGACCTATTCTTCTAAAAAAAACTTAAGGAGAACCAAAAACCTATAAGAAATTCTTAACATAGGGTTAATAATCTTGGATCTTGGATTTTGATATATCTTTTGTATAGAATATGGATATTACATTGAATCTTCTTTTTTATACATGCGAATGCCCAATTTTTACTCAATTTCTTTGTGGAGCATTGAGAGGAAGCATTGAAATCATTGAAGACTGTTGGATTGAGGAGAGCCTTAAGAGGAATGAACCCAAAGGAAAAATATTTTGAGCCATCTCATTACTCAAAGGAATGGATCCATCATTGTAATATTTTCTTCTTGTAAGATAATCTATTTTCTTCCCCCAATATTGTCTTGTATTTGGTTTAATGCATTTTTTCATGCTTCATTTTCATTGAATCGATCAAGTAAATCTAGAAGGATTTCTACTTTGGTTCATGATTTAGATATAGAATTTTGACATTATAGTGTAGGGAAGGCATTTTATCTTGTCTTGCATGTAGGTTGTTTGGATCTAATTGTTCATCCTCCTACTCCTCTAGCTTAACTTCAAGTTTTGATGATCCATCAAGGAACACAATTCTACAAGTTATTTTATTCCATACTCTTTCAAAGCCCTATTTATCTTCCGTGTATGCTTCACATATTCTTAAAAACAAAAAAGAACACAATTTCAATCACACATATACATAGAGATTTACCCTAGAAACTCACACTCAAAATCTTAAAAACAAGTCTCTAGACTGAAAAAAATGCACATACAGATTCTTAAAAATAGAAAAGAACACAATTGTGATCACATATATACACAGAGATTTACCTTGGAAACCCAAACTGGGAAAACCAACAACCTATTTAGAGCCACACCTCTAATTCCTATTCATCATCTTCATCATTCATTGTTTACAATATAGTATATATAGGATTCTAAAGCATCCAAAACCCCCAATTCATTGACCCAGATTAGACTACGACCCTAATTCCTTAACTAGAATTAGAAAACCATGGGCTAATTCACAAATCCTCCCATGCACCACAAAACCGCCAAAAGAAAAAACCGTGTGCTAAAAATAGATGCAAAAACCACCCAAAAAAACGTTTTGGGGGGCTTCATCACCTCTATGACCCGCCCGCCCCCCCCAATTTGGGCCGAGACCCCTCATTGCACCCGACACAATGAATCATACATGGTGTTGGCCGTGCAAAGAATATAACACATACCCAACATCCTCTAGTGGGTAGCATTGTAGATGGGAAGCATACACATGAGGAATACAAGTAGGGTGTTACAATCCCACCCTAACTCCCCTAGTTAGTGGAATAGGTTATTTATTAATGTATTGAGGGCCAATAATACCCCACAATGTAGTAGAGTGTCAAAAAAATAAAAGTAAGTGGTGATTTGGTCAATTAAAAACATATATAGTATTAGAAGATATGTAATTAGTTGCCAAGTGAATATTATTGTATTTATAGCTCTACTCATATTGGAGGTTGCCTCCTCAAAGAGATAAGTGAACATTGCATCCACTTCTAAATGTCAATAAACATTTTCTTATTGATGTTTTTTTCCAATCCTGGTTAGGTTTATTTTATTTCCAGAACTATATTTCCTCATGTCTTGCTTTGTATATTTACTTTCCATAGACATATTGTTTATATTTTTCTCTAAATATTCTATCAACTAACAAGGAACACCAAAAGTGGTACCATAGTAATTTTATGTGCTAACATGTGCTCCAATTTTAGTTTTTTTAAAGGATAGAGACGTGTTCCAACATCTTTAAATAACATAGATATTTGTTTTCCGGTGAGTAAACCCATAGTTGGGAAGACTACACACAAAAAATACAAGAGGCATCACCTGGTTGGACACCCTTGTAACCTCTATTGATACCCCTTCAAGTAGTACCACATTAGACAACACTTGGTTATGGACTTGTCTTCTATGTACCTCCAAGCATATTTGAAACGCTATGGGTGTACCTAAAAATAGCCTTACATAATCCTATTGGTCATCTTGATGCTATAGTACATAAAAAAAAACACTTGGGAAGATCACTCTCATGTACTAGAAAATCTAGTAGTATGGTTTATCCTCCTTAGTTGGTGTCATGAAATATTTGATTGAGTACTATTGTTGGAAACCATCCATTATACTATAGAGATATAACACTTGACACTTCTCTATCCTCAGGGATGTACAAACCTTATTCTCTCTCTATAAACCCTAGCTTATGTTGCACAGGAAGCAAAATTCCTACGCTATTAACAATATTAGGAATTTGGAATTCCATTAGGGTAGTAATTCTCAGATTTAAAAAATAAATGAAAATGAGTTTGGGGCCTACCAACACCATTGTAGGAGACCTAGCTCAAAATAATCCTTGTGTGATGCTAATCATCGTGGGTTCACTCAGTAATAAATAAACTTTTTATGTGGACCCACTTTGTAACATACCTAGTACCCTTTGTAAACTATTGAGGATAAGGGGTACTTCATGGAATCACAAATTATCCACTTTTGTACTCTGATACACATTTTTTCATTGTCATGTTATTAAATTATGAACTCATGCAACACGACAAACCGGCTCATGCAAACATAATTAAACATTCAATGTAACAAATACAAATGCATTTGTGTAAACATAACAACCATCAATGATTAACATAGACATCATTAAATTTGGCATAAATAGTAATAAGCCATAAACACTTACATTTTAAAAATTAACACCAATTGGATGCAAGCAAAGAACGTTCCACCCAACCATAGGCTCATTGTTTCCTGTAATATTTTTGCAACAAGGCCACCCACAAGCTAAGGCTATGAGTCCACACGGACAAAGTAGCCTATGGTTGGCTCTATTCCTTTCACACAACACTATTTTCTCATAATTTACAAGTTACGAACTCACAACAATTCCAATCCACCATATGTTTTCCCCTCAACTTGCACAACCCAAGGAATGGGATCCCCTTCTCTACCATGTTGTCCCTCAAGCTATCCCACTTCCCTCTAGGGCTCCATCATAGGTTAGCTATAGAATCTCCCTTTCGGGGACTCCAAGAATTCTCGGCTATAATAGAGTTTCTCAATGGAAATAATTCCTTATGCACATGGTCACAATATCCATGAAGAATTCATAACACGTCTGTGAAGAAGTGAAGAATTGTGGGTCAATCTGACAAATTTTTTATGGTTTCTTAGAGGTTTGGTAGTTTAATATTGTTGTATTGTCCCCCAATTGTAATTGAAAAGTCTTAACATTGCTAGTGATTGATATTCATGAAACTTTAGTGAGATATTTAGAAATGGAATAATATTTCTTTCCATAGAATTTATGATTTTTAAGTGGTCGAAGGGGCAATTCCAAGAATCAAAGAAACTCCAAAAAGTTGTGTGGTCAAAGACTAATGATTTTGTTGCCAAGAGAAATGAAATTTGACCAAGTGTCTAATAAAATAAGTATGGAAAAGGAACTTGGATTAGAAATAAACTTTGATACAAATGAAATGAATAAATTTCATTTACTAACAAATATCCAACATAAGAAGGACAATAGACCAAAATCCATATAGGAAAAATTATATATAGAATAATGAATAAGATATGATGAGTGATATATTATGACCTCCATGATTCTATATATACACATTAACTAGTCACATTGGTTGAATGGTCATGTCCCTTAGTTACAATGTGACACTTCTTTTTTATGACTATTATTTTATCTATTTATTTGACATTGTATATGTGTGTGTGTGTGTGTGTGTGTGTGTTGATTACAAGTTGAAGTAAGCTTTGGTTTTTGATAGGAATATTTCAAGTGGTATGTATTTGAACATATTTTACACCTTATTGTTATGATATGATAATCTAATTGATTAAACCTATTAGGTATGTTTTATATTCTTTACACAACTAGACCTAGTGTTTGCATTGTTCCAAGTGCGTGGGGGGGTCACTGGGGGGTAGCTAGCCCCTCCCTGCCCGAGGGGTCACAAGGGGGTGAATCCACCTTGTGTAGGGGGTAGGATCCCCCCTGCACAAGGGTTTGGGGGAAACGCCCCCTGAAAATTGTTTTTGGCAGTTTTTGCAGTGTTTTGGCACATGGTTTTCTAATTCTGATTACGGAATTAGGGTTGTTGACTAATCCAGGTCAATGGATTATGGGTTTGGATGTCACAAGATCCTATATTTTTATTGTATTGTAAACAATGAAGAATATGATGAATAGAATATTAGAGGTGTGGCTCTAAACAGGTTGTTGGTTTTCCCGATTTGTGTTTCCAGGGTAAAATCTCTATTTAATAGTGTGTGTGTGTGTGTGTGTGTGTGTGCCATTGTATCTTTTCTATTTTTATTAAGAATCTATTTGCAGTAATTGATTGTACAAGGTTAAAATATACATTTTGTATTAGAGTTTTTATTGGCTTCATGGGGACGCCTTTGTGGCTAAGGGTTTGGCTCATGTATGTGATAAAACTTGTTATAGTGGGAGATATGCAGTATTGATTCTTTAGGTGAAAATAAATGGTGAGCAACTAAAAAATAGAGATCGATAAATTTAATGGGAAAAGTTTTGAGTTGTGGAAGCTCAAGATGGAAGATTTTTTTGTGGAAAAACATTGGTGGATCATTGAGGACACAGGTACTGCATCTACAAGAACGTCAATAGGAGAATGGAAAAAGTTGGATCATAAGGAGAAGAGAATAATTTGGTCGTGTCTCTCATATTCAATATTACTAAATATGTTAGGGAAGCTACAACCAAGGAATTATGGGATACGTTAGGGGCTTTGTATCAGTCAAAGTCCCTGATAAACAAACTATTCCTATGAAAAAAGTTGTACAACCCGAGAATGAACAATGGAGACTCAATGACAAAGCATCCGAACAATTTCAATACAATGGTAAGTAAAATATTATTTGTTGATATTAAGATCTATGATGAAGATAAGTGTACCAGTTTATTGTGCTCTTTACTATAATCGTGGGATAATCTAGTTGTGGACATAGGTAGTAATACAACTACTTTAAGTTTTGATAATGTGGTCTCATCCTTGTTGTCGGAGGAAATGGGATAGAAGAACATGGAAGGAAAAATGACATATACATTATTTGCAAGAGGATTCTCCTAGGAAATAAATAGATATAAGTCCTCAAGTGGGAGATCTAAATCTAAGGGAAGATCTAAACCTCCCAGAAAGTTTGTAAAAATATGTTGGAGATGTGGAAAAGAAAGGGACTACAAGAAGAAATGTAGATCCAAAAGTGTTGAGAGAGGGAAGGGATCTCAAGATGCTCCTTTTGTAGAAGCAAAAACACCTATGAAAGAAGGAGGAGATGTGTACTTGTCTTCTTCAAACACACATGCAGATCATGATGCATGACTAGTTGAATCAGGTACATCCTTTCATATGATTCCCCATAGGGAGTGGTTCTGTGAATATAAAAGGTATGACAGAGGTGGTGTTTTCCTAGGTGATGACTCGATAGAAAAAATAATATGAAAAGGAAAATTCAAGTTGTAGCTCATATATGGAAGGATTAACACTCCCTGGTGTTATGCACATTCTAGGATTGGATAGAAAATTGATTTTTGTAAGAAAAATGGATGATGCAGGAGTAAAAACAATGTTTGAGAAAGAAACCTACATGATGGTTCGAGGAACAATGGTGTTGTTGAAGGGATCTTGATTTGGAACTATGTATAATCTATAGGGAAGAACTATTAGTGATGGGTGCAATAGTTCCATTGATTGTGAGATTGGAGATGAAGAAGAAAAAACTCCTACAGTCTCTCGAGAAAAGACTATCTTGTGGCATTAAAGACTGGGGCATATCAGAGAGAAGGGCCTTCGAGTAATTCATGGTAAAGGTATGGTTGAAGGTATGTATAAATACTCTCTGGATTTTGATTTCTGTGGACATTATGTATATGGGAAGCAAAATTGGGTAAGATTCCCCTCTGGTGTAACGAGGGTAGAGGGAATTTTATAGTTGGTGAACAATGATATGTTTTGACTTGTGTCGGTTCCATCACTGGGAAAATGAGTGTACTACGTCTCATTTATAGATGGCTTATTGTAAGGTACCATATCTATTATAATAGTTTAAAACATAAATAATGCAGAGAATAATAACGGAAAAATACAAAAGATGAAACCACAACACCAAAATAATACCTTTTATTTATAGGAAACAATGTTCACTTGCCTCTTCGAGGAGGAAACCTCCAGTAGAGCAGTGATCTATTACAAAAATTATCAATACAAAAACTTATCATACCCTTGACTCCTATTTATATTAAACCTATCTACCAGAAGAACAATCTAGATGAAGATCTTCTAGAAGCGGAAGCTTCTATTAGGTCTTCTTACATTTGATTTATTCTTCCTTATTACTAGGCCTTATTAATATTTTCCTTTATTACATGGAAAATATATTATTCTACCTACATGAGGGGTTAGGGAGGTGAGGTACCTAACATGCCTCCCCCCTTAGAAAACAACCTCGTCATCAAGGCTTGAGATGAGGAAATTGTTGAAGAATGGTAGCTAGATCCTAGGTGGCATCTGTTGGAGTTGTATCTTTCCAGTGTACTAAGACTTCCTTGATGGTGCATTGAAGGAGATGAAGCTCATGTTGGTCCAAGGCTGCTTGTAGCTATAACCATATGGATCCTTCTTCATCCAACTCGGGAACATTGGTTTGATTTTGGAACTTACTTACAATCACTTTATTTAAGCAGGAGACATTAAAAACATGATGGAGCTTAGAATGTGTTGTAACCTAGGTCTTCACTCCTACCCTTTCTCTCCTTTACCCTATACATCCATAAGAGGTCTGATTTTTGTTTTTTGTTTGCTAAGTTTATTCTCCATGATTTAATGACTCAGTGTCAATGTCCCTTACTGGTATTTATTTTCTTTGCATCGTTGTATTGCTTTCTCAAAAGGTGATTACATGTTCTAGTTTGAGTTTGGAACATATGCCATCATGTTTACCATTAATTGAGCATGTAGCGGGTCGACCAAATCCTTTATATGCACAAAAAACATCCAAAAAGAAAGATGCAACAATCTAGAGAAGTGGATTTCGAGCTTAGGTCATGAGCAACAGACAAATTAAAAATTTTGACGGTCGAGATCCAACATTCAATTAAGATTAAGGGCTCTTGTGAATTTGGAGTTTCAAAATCATGAGAGGTTTTAACAACAAAGAAATATGAAGTTTTACTCCAGTACTTCAGCATTCGGGCGTCCCAGCTTGTTAGTTTTTCAATCCTAAAAATCCTTGAACATCGAATTGTCGAAGTGGATGCCACGTCACTCCAAGAGATTTTAACTCAGAGAAAATGTAGTGTCCCAAATCCTGGAGCTCTGAAGTGTCGAGTTGTCAAAGTAGTTGTCACGTCACTCCTGGAAATTGTCACTCTATGAGATTTTAACGCAGAGAAAACGAAGTTTCCTGAATCCAGGAGCTACAAAGTGTCGAGTTGTCGAAGTAGCTGCCATGTCACTCCAAGATATTTCATCTCAGAGAAAACATAGTTTCTCGAAGCTCGGAGCCTCGAATTGTTGAAGTGGATGCCACGTCACTCCATGAGATTTTAATCCAGAGAAAACACAGAGATATGAAGTTCCGAGTTTCTGAAGTAGCTGCCACGTCACTCCTGGATATTTTAGTCTAGAACTAACGCAGTTTCTCGAAGCTTGGAGCCCCAGAGTGCCACAGCCCCCAAAGTCCCGAAATATTAAATTATTAAAGTGTCTTAATCTCTGGTGAAATTTCTTAGTGATAATCATTGGTTAATGAATTCGCGAGTTTGGCCATACAAGAGATAATTATACTCTTCATTCAAAATCTCCCGAATGCAGAATTTGTGAAGTGGCTTATCCTCATTAATTGTCTACATTAAAGTATTCTTTAAACAGGGAAAAAAAAAGAAAGGGTCTGTTACGGTCAAGACATAAAATATTGATGAAAACAACATGTATCAAAACAGAAGCTTTGGATCCAGACCTTGCAACACCATAATCAAGAATTGGAGAAACTGTAGTCTAGACTACAGAAGAAATATCAAAGACTATAGAAGAAGCACCAGAAGACTTGTTGCTTTCTAAAGGAGATAATTTGAAGGAATTCTTGAAGAAGCTACCAACACACTCGGTTATCTCCCAGTTAACCTCCAACAATGTGCATGGACACTAACACTCGACTTAGAATCCAGTTCTATCAGTCCTATTTAGTTCTGTCAAAGACTCAGTTCGATTCAGCATATGCATCAATCTAGTTTATTGCTAGTAGCAGTGTTTAGTTGTTTAAGTTCAAGACATTTTTATTAAGGAATAATAAGTGGTCATTTATGTGTGATATGAACCACTCCTTTTTTATTAATTAAAGCTCGAAGTATACATTACCATACTCTAGAAGTATTTATTTAAGACAATAAGTTGTTCTCTAACTGATAGTGTAGAGTTAAGCCTCATTTCCAGATGGACGAGAGCCTCTACAACTTTGATAAATATGTAGTTTTTTTTATGTTTTGGGGGTTCGAGTTTTGGGAAAAGAAGATCAATACATCAAGCTGGTTGAACCTATTCTATGCATGGATTAAATCTCTCTACCTGGTGAATATACTCTCAATGACATTTTTTTTGTCCAAATTTACATGTGTTTTTATCTTATCTTCAATTTAGTTTTTGATTTGTGAGAAGTACATTTCATTTCCTTTAGCTATTGTATAAATTGTCTTTACTAATATGCAACCTGTGAAACAACAAATGATTTGGTGAATATTTGTTTCCATTGCAACCTGTGGGAGTAATTGTGTTTTTGATACATGTTTAATGTCTTGAAATGATATTTTAAGTATTAGACTTCTTGCAGTAGATTATTCATTGAGTGGTTTGTTGTTTCTCTTTGTTTTTGCCTCTATTATCTCACTTGTATGTCATTTGTGTGCCACCAGCCAAGGAGGACCCTCATCCATATCATTTTTCCAACCTAAACATGCTATTGTCTTGGTAAAACCAACCCTCTAAATGACCAACAAAATAAAATAAAAACAACCATTCTAAACTTGAGGTGGCCTAGCTCTACCCTTTAGTAGTCAGGTGCTGAATTTAGGACCAACATCTTCTGGCGCCATTGCTGGGGAATGGAGTAATGAAATATATTTCCCTAGGAGAATGATAATGATCAGATCTGACCTTTCATGGTGAACACATACTAGACACATTCAAACTTCCATATTTCACCTAGTGACTCCATTGAGTAAACTTCACAAAAGAAATACTGGCTCCCAGAAAAAGAACTCAAGAGATCCAAATCTGAGCACATAAAATCCAATAAGGCTCATCCCAACCCCGAGAAGGAAACAATAGTATCCGAGTCAGAAAAGAAGCTAATAAAATCCACCTTATCTCAGAGATATACTTCATCCCTCAATGGTAAAGTTGTATCCAAAGAATCCACTTTTCTTCATTATCACAAGCATCTTGAATTTGCTAGCCCTGAGAATCAAAATTACAAGGAACCTCAAACACCTTCAAATCCTGCCTCTACTTCATCATCCAGTACAACATCCACCCCGACATCTCAAATCAATCCTTATATTCCTATTTCCCAAACAATGGTTGTTAATAATATGGATGCCATAATTGTTGCCAGATATGCACCCCTAGTTTTTCCTGTAGGATTATATGCACTCCCAACTAAAAATTACATGAAATGTTTACCAATATATAATGGGGAAGGGGATGTCATAGCTGAGGAACATCTGGTAGCCTTCTACAACTTTGCAGACAACTTCAACATTTACTATGCATATGTGTGGATGAGGTTGTTTGTACAAAGCCTTGATGGGGAAGTTAGGAAATGATTTCAGAATCTCCCTCTATCCTCCATTACAAATATTGATGCGCTAGATGAAGCCTTCATAAAGAAATGGAAACATAAAAGATATTATATGTATTACATCACTGAGTTTTGAGCCCTTAAGAGAAATAATGGTGAGTCTATTTCAGACTTTACCAAGAGATTCAATAAAATGTATGGTAGGATTCTGTGTGAGATCAAACCAACTAAATCCTCTTCCAATTTCACTTATGCCAATGCATTTGATGCAGAATTTTCCCTTATGTTGAGGGAGAGAAGATCCACCACCTTGTTTTCCATGCAAGAAGCATCCATTGAAGTTGAATCCAACATCTTGGCGTCAGATAGGTTAAAGACTAGGTTTGATAACGAAAAGAAGAAATAGAGGGAGGATTCTCCTACCTCCTCTAACCCAACCACATATGATCCTAAACTTGATAAAATGAACAAACATTTGAAGGATTTGACATATAATATAGCTAAGCTAAAATGCGAATCTAAACAACCAAACAAAGATTTTCAAGGGGCTAGGAACAGAAATCCAAACCAGTTTAGAAGGTTGAATGATGCCCCTCAGATAATGCAGAGAGAAAGGAGGAATGATGATGACCAAAGAGTAATACCTCCTTTCCAAAACAATTAGATTGAGGAGATGGATGTAGATAGTGATGATGTGGATGATGTTGTTGTACTTTTCATTGAAACATATTTTTACACCAATCACTTAACGCATCAAGATTATGAGGTAGCACAATTATCAAATCAATTTGATATGGAGATAGGGGAAGATGGAGTTATTAAAGGTCAAACCAAAAATAAATTTGACTTGATGTCTAGAACATGCAGTCCTAAATCCACCATCTCTGATCAGAAGAGAAAAATAGAAGTTCCTCCCAAGCCAAATCCAAGAAAGGGTGCATTGGCTAAAGCTTACCATCCTCCTCCATTTAAATCTGTTGCCCCCAAAGTAAAGGAAGATGATAGGCCAAAAACATATTTCATCCTAGAACATTATTTGAGAAAGATCAAGATCCATGTACCTTTGTCAGAATTGTTGAAAAATTAGCCTTTCAAAAAATCCATTATGGAGGTTCTGCAGCCACCTACTTTTGTTGTAAATTCTGATGTAATTAGTCTATAGGATGAAAACCCAACCATTATTGTGGGTCCACACATTGAGGATGGATTTGATGCTTCTCCACATTTCTATATATATTTAAATTTCCATGAAAAGATCCTACATAACTATCTCATGGACTCAAGTTCCTCACACAATGTCATGCCTAAGGTTGTTATGGAGGAACTAGGTCTAGAGATCACCAAGCCCTACCGATACCTTTACTCCTTTGACTCCAAAAAATTCAATTTTTTGGGATTAATAAAAGATCTGGTGGTTTTTTTGGCATATCTACCCATGAAGACTGTAGTGATGGACATTGTTGTGGCTAACAATCCCCCCAAGTTTGGTATGATTTTCTCCAGGACGTGGGCCAAGAAGGTTGGGGGATCATTACAAATGGACCTCACATATGACACCATCCTTGTTTTCGAGGGAGAACACATAAGGCTATACACGGAGTTCAGATTGGAACATATCGTCAATGACCATCATAATCTAAGCAATCATCCAGTTTATGCTATTGAGGATGAGATCGAGTCATCTATTTTTCATTTAAATAATGAAGAACTAGAAATTGCAGTCAACAAATGAAAAAATCAGTCACTGGAATATCAACAGAAAAAAGTGAGGAGTATGTATTTCGATGTCTCTTCATCAAAGGAAGGTTATGGGGCTAGTATATTCCTCCTTTCCCCTGGACAGGAGGTTATAATTCTCTCTTATAAGATGGAATTCGAGACCACTAACAATATAGATGAGTATGAAGCTCTCGTGCTTGGATTGAGGGCTTCCAAAGACATGGCCATTGATAGTTTGGAAGTTTTTGGTGATTCTGAGTTAATCATCAATCTAGTAAAAACATTTATCAAGATAAGAAACCAAGGCTCAAGAAATACAAGAATGAGGTGTGAGACATGGTTGATAAGTACTTTCTGGAATTTAATATATCCTTCATTCCTATAGAGGTAAATAAAAAGGAAGATTCTTTGGCATTGGTTGCTAGTACCTTCATACCTCCCATTGGCCCAAATATCAAGTATCAGATGGAATTCAGACATAGGACAACCATACCAGACAACATAAAGCACTGGAAAATATTTAAAGATGATTTGGAGCTACAAAGATTTATGCAGACCATTGAAGAATTCTCCAGTATCTGAATAGATCAAGAGGGTGAAGATGATGAATTGTCTTATCAACAAACATCTCATCTGTTGAACAAAGTGGTTTTCCACAACATTATAGAACTTAAAACAAAACATATCCCCAGAGGTGTAGTACCACTAGAAAGGTTATTTGACAGTCATGATGTCTCTAGAGAAGCTTCTATAAAAGATCAAGAAGAGGAAGTGATGGAATTCAACATTGGGACTACTAAAAATCCCAAAATAGTCAAATTTTCCAAGGCACTACCTCAAGAACAAAAAGACAGGTATGCCATCCTTATGAAAAAATTTGCTGATATTTTTTCATGGTCGTATGAAGATTTGAAGACATTTTACATTGAAATCATCCAACACAAGATCCCTCTCAAGGCTGGTTCTAATCCATTCAGACAAAAGATCACGCAATTTAATCCAATGCTGATGTCCATAATTAAAAAAGAGCTGAAACAAATGCTTGATACCAGAATTATTGTGCCCTTGAGGTACTCAGATTGGGTGGCCAACTTGGTACCTATGAGGTAAAAGAGTGGGGAAATACATTTGTGTTTTGATTGTCGAAATATCAACAAGTGTTCTCTAAAGTACAACTACCCCCTGCCCAAGATGGACCATATTTTGCAAAGGGTAGTAGGCGCCCATAAGATTTCTTTATTGGAAGGGTACTCTGGTTATAACCAGATAGCAATATGTAAAGAAGACAAGGAAAAAACAACATTCACCACCCCATGGGGGACATTTATGTATGACAAAATTCCCTTTGGGTTGATTAATGCAGGGGCCAACTTTCAAAGGGATATGGATGTGGAATTCGTGGGTGAGAAAGACAAATTTATGGTTATATATTTGGATGACATCACCATTTTCTCCAAAATCAGGTGATGAGAATTTACATCACCTTGAGCATATTTTCCGAAAATTCATAAGGTATGGGATTTCTTTGAATCCCAGGAAGTCCCACTTGGCTATGCTAGAAGATAAATTCCTAGGTCACATCATATCAGTAGGAGGTATAAAAATAGACCCTAAGAGAGTGGAGGCCATTCAGGAAATTGAAATCCCTTGAAATAAGAAGTATATTCAACATTTTATAGGAAGACTAAAAATTTTAAGCTACTTTGTGCCAAACTTTGCTAAAATCATAAGGCTTATCACCAACATGTTGAAGAAAGATGTTGTTATTAAGTGGTCACTAGAGGGAAAATCAACATTCCATAGGATCAAACAAGCTTTGGTTGAAGCCCATGTATTGGTCAGCCTTGACTATGCCAAAGAGTTCTTTATATTCTCTTTCGCTTCCAAGGAAACCATTGATGTTGTGTTGCTGCAAAAAAATGAAGAAGGGAATGAAAAACCCATAGCATTTTTCAAAAAATCCCTCCAAGATGTTGAGATGAAGTATGATATATTAGAAAAGAATCCCTATGAATTGGTAAAATCATTGAAGGCCTTCAGGGCGTATGTGTTACAGTCTAGCATAACAACCTATGTTCCTAGTAGCAGTGTCAAAGAGATTCTGGTCCAACCAGATGATGAAGGAAAGAGAGGGAAATGAATTTTCAAATTGCTGGAATATGACTTGCACATAATCCCACCAACATGATTAAGGGGTAGGGACTTGCCAAGTTGTTATCAGAATCAAACTGTAAGGTGTTGGAATTGCATCGGACCTTCACCCAATCCGATGCACCCATGACACAGTATGGGCAAGGAAACATGCATATATCTGAAAATTACTCCTCTTCACCTTGGTACAGCGATGTGATTTATTTTCTGCAACACCTATAATTCCCACTAGATTGAAAAAGATGAGGGCTAGGTCTCTCAAATTGAAATCTATAAAATTATGCATTTTAAATCAGAACCTGTATTGGAGGGATAATGTTGGCATCCTATTAAAATGTCTTGATGAAAATGAAGCTAAACAAGTCATAACAAATATGCACAAGGGAGTTTGTGGAGTACACCATCATTGGAAAGATACAACCGTCAAGATCCTAATGGAAAGGTACTACTAGCCCACCCTTTTCTTTGACGTATTCACCACAGTAAGGGAATGCAATGAATGCCAAAAGTTTGCAGGAAAAGAAAAGTTACTCTCACTTCCCTTGAAGCCTATTACAACTAGTGGACCCTTTCAGCAATGGGGATTAGATTTCATAGATGAGATAAACCCACCCTCCAGTGGACAACACAAGTGTATCCTCGCTGCCACTGACTACTTTACCAAATGGAATGAGGTTGTGCCCACCACGAATGCTACTGACAAGGTGATTATGAATTTTTCGGAAACCAATATATTTTCCAGGTTCGTCTGCCCTAGAAAGCTTATAACAAACAATGCCAAAGAATTCAATTCCAAAGCCATGATTGAATTTTGTGGTAGCCATAACATTGCCTTAACACATTCCATTCCCTAATACCCTTAGGGGAATGGGCTGGCCGAGTCATCAAACAAGACTCTCATCGGGATCATCAAGAAATTCTTGGCTGAAAAAAAGAAATCCTAGGACTCTAAACTTAAGTATGCCTTGTGGGATTGTAGGATCAGCACCAAGATATCCTTGGGGACCTCACCATTTCAGCTATTCTATGGGATAAATGATATCTTCCCTACTCAACTCGGCCTACCATTTCTAAAATTCCTACAGGAAGAAATTGAGGAGCCAAATGACATCCAAAGGAGAAAATTTCAGATTATAGAGTTTCAATAAAAGAGAGAAGCATTGAATCATATAACTAAGGTGTACCAAAGAAATATCAAAACAAATTTTGACAAGAAAACCAAGAAGGAGATCTTTCAAGAAGGCAACTTAGTCTTGAGGTTGTATGCCATAAGGGATGAGAATTCTAAGCATGATAAGTTTGATAACCTTTGGTTTGGTCCTTTTAAGGTGGTTGAGGTTCTGGACAATAATATATTTGTTTTACACAATCTAGATGATACTGAGATTTTTGGAGGCCCAATAAATGGGCGCTTCCTGAAACTCTATTTTTCTTGAAAGACTAAGGGAAGGTCCCTCTTGTACCATAGTTTCTTTCCTTTTTTGTTTGCATTTGATTAGTTAGTTTGTGTTTGAATAAAAACTCCATATCCCAACAAAGGCATTGGGGTTAGCTTCATTTTTAAATTTCAGAGATGCATGGATGAGAGACAAACAGAAAAATAGGTAAGTCAAGAGAATTAGGAGCGAGGTTTTGATAGGTAAGGCACTTGATCTACTATTATTAGCACCTCACATGGAAGTGCTATCCCCGATTGGAGCCAATGTTGTAACCTAGGTCTTCACCCCTGCCCTTTCCCTCCTTTACTATATACATCCATCAAAGGTATGATCTTTTGTTTTGTGTTTGCTAAGTTTATTCTCCATGATTTAATGACTCAGTGTCAATGGCCCCTACCGATCTTTATTTTATTTGCATCAATTTATTTCTTTCTCGAAAGGTGATTATATGTTCTCGTTTGAGTTTGAAACATATGTCATCATGTTTACCATTAATTGAGTGTGAAGTAGGTCGACCAAGTCCTTATATGCATAGGAAACATCCAAAAATAAAGAAACAACAATCCAGAGAGGTGGATTTCAGGCTTAGGTCATGAGCAACAAACAGATTAAAACTTTTGGTGATCGAGATCTGACAATCAATTATGATCAACAACTCTTGTGCATTTATAGTTTTAAAATCGCGAGAGGTTTTAACCACAAAGAAATATGAAATTTTACTCTAGAACTTCAATGTTCGGGCATCCCATCTTGTTAGTTTTTCAATGCTAAGAATCCTCGAATGTTGAATTTTCGAAGTGGTTTCCACGTCACTACAGGAGATTGTCACTCCAGGATATTTTAATCCAAAGAAAACAAAGAGCTATGAAGTGACGAGTTGTCGAAGTAGCTTCCACGTAACTCTGAGAGATTTTCACTCCAAGAGATTTTAGTCCAGAACTAATGTAGTTTCCTGAAGCCTGAAGCCCCAGAGTGCCAGAGCCCCCGAAGTCCCGAAATATTAAATGATTAAAGTGTCTTAATATCTGGTGAATTTGCTTAGCGATAATCATTGGTTAATGATTTCGTGAGTTTGGTCATTCGGGAGATAGTTATACTCTTCATTCAAAATCTCCTAATTGTCGAATTGTCAAATTGGCTTATCCTCATCACTTTCCTTCATTAAAGTATTCTTTAAATGGGGCCAAACAAAGAAAGGGCCAATTGTGGTCAAGACAGAGAAGCTTGATGATAGCCAATAGATACCATACTTGAATCTTTGAATCCAGACCCTACAACACCATAATCAGGAATTGGAGAAAATGTATTCCAAACTGCAGAAGAAATATCAAAGAATCCAGAAGAAGCACCAGAAGACTTGTTGGTTTCTAAAGGAGATAATTTGAAGGAATTATAGAAGAAGATTCCAACACACCCAATTATTTCCCAGTTAGCCTCCAAAAATGCGCATGGACACCAGTGCTCAAATCAAAATCCATTTCTATCAATCCTATTTAGTTTTGTCAAAGACTCAGTTCGATTCAACATATGCACCGGTCTAGTTTATTGCTAGTAGTAGTTTTTAGTTGTTTAAGTTCAAGACATTTTAGATTATGGCATAGTAAGTGGTCATTTATGTGTGATATGAACCACTAATTTTTAAGTCAAGCTCTAATTACAATTTACTATACTCCAACAATATTCAATTAAGTCAATAAGTTGTTCTCTAACTGATAGTGTAGAGTTAAGCCTCAGTTCCTGATGGACGAGAGCCTCTACAACTTTGATAAATATGAATATTTTGTATGTTTTGGGGGTTCGGGTTTTGGGAAAATAATTTCAATACATCAAGTTGGTTGAACATTTTCTATGCATGGATTAAATATTTCTACCTGGTGAATACACTCTTGATGACAGTGTTTTTGTCCAAATCTACATGTGTTTTTATCTTATCTTGAATGCAATTTTTTATTTGTGAGAAGTATAGTTCATTTCCTTCAGCTATTGTATAACTTGTCTTTACTAATATGCAACCTGTGAAGATTTGTTTACATTGCAACCTGTGGGAATAATTTGTTTTTGATACATGTTTAATGTCTTGAAATGATATTTTAAGTATTAGAATTCTTGAAACAGATTATTCATTGAGTGGTTTGTTGTTTCCATTTGTTTTTACCTCTATTATCTCACTTGTATGTCATTTGTATGCCACTATCCAAGGAGGACCCTCATCCATATCATTTTTCCAACACAACCATGTTCTTGTCTTGGTAAAACCAACCCTCTAACTGACCAACCAAAAAAAAAAAACAACCATTCTAAACTTGAGGTGGCTTAGCTTTGCTCTTTAGCAATTAGGTGCATAATTTAGTAGCAACATATTGATTGGGAAAAGATAATTGATATACCACCTATACCACACTCTTAATAACTGTATAAGGACCATAAAATTTGGGTTCCAGCTTCTAACAATGGTCAACCTTGAGTGAAGTCAGCTTCATGCGATTTTGATCCATGACCAAATTCTCTTTGAGGTTATGGAGAATATCCTCTCGAACTATAAGAGTTTGGTCAACCTCCTGGACCTTTGAGACATCGGGCTTGTATGAGATAATTGAAGGAAATTTTTTTCCATATACGACTTCAAAAGTAGTCATGCAAGTAGTTGTATGGTAAGAAGTGTTGTACCACCATTTAACGAGGGATAACCATTGAGCCCCCTAATTTTTTCTCTCAGATGAAAAACACCTCAAATATGTTTCCAAACAATTGTTGACAAATTTAGTTTGACCATCTATCTAGGGATGATATGTTGTGCTGAGATGAAATTGGGTGCCCTGTAGCCTAAACAATTCTTGCCAAAAATTACTGATTAGAGGCAATGGAATGAGGCATGCCATGAAGATTCAAGATATGATCCATGAAAATTTGATCCACTGTGGATGCATTGAATGGGTTTTGAAGAGAATAGAAATGAGCATATTTGGAAAGACGATCAATGACCACCATGACGACAGATTTATCACATGATTTAGGTAACCCAACAATAAAATCCATAGAAATATCCCTCCAAATAGAGGGTGGAATTGGAAGAGGTTGTAGTGTGCCCAGGGATTTGACTATTTCTCCCTTGTTACGTTGACATACATCACTTTCCGCCACAAAGTTGTGGACGTCCTTCTTCATACCATCCTCCAAAAAAGAACGTTTGGCCATGTTATAAGTTTTGGTAAACCCAGAATGCCCAACTGTTGGTGTAGCATGAAGTTGGGATAGCATCGTGGATTTAAGTTGTGATTGTTTTCTTAAATACAAATGGAATTTGTAGTAAGTTCTTCATTTTCCCAAGATTACTTTGGAGAAATTGGAGAAGTGTCTTGCAATTTTTGGATCAAACGCGACAGTTTGGTATCTTGCAGTCATTCCTGGCAAACAACTTGGAGCCAATCTAGTAGAATGAAGGATAGAGAAAAGAGGAACCCTTCATCTTCATATTTCCTTGAAAGAGCGTTTGCAACCACATTGTATTTTATTTTATTTTAAATGATCTCATAATCCTATCCAAATATATTTGTCACCCATTTTTGTTTCTCTAGGGATCAAATTCATTGCTCTAGAAAATACTTGAGGCTCTGATGATTTGTCTTAATTTGGAAGAATTACCCCAATAGATAAGAATACCAGAGATCCACAACATGCATAATGTCCATCATTTCCTTTTTGTATATTGATTGGCATAAATTGTTCTCCGACAATTGTTTGATAGTGAAGGCCAAAGGCCTGCCATACTACATAATTACTCCTCCAATTCCTTTCCCCGATGCATCACATTCTAGGAAAAATGTATTCTTGAAGTCAAGAAGGGTCAAGACAAGAGTTGTGCACATAGCCTCTTTCAAAGCATGGAATGATTGATCAATTGCATGAGTCTAATTAAAAGCATTATTTTTAAGAAGAACAGTGGGAGGGGCTGCAATTTATCCATAGTTCTTAACAAATTTGTGATAATATCCTGTTAAACCCAAAAAACCATCCAAATTCTTGATAGTTTTGGGGCAAGGCCAATCCTGCATAGCTTCAATTTTCTTAGGATCCACCATGACACCATCCTTTCCAACAATATGGCCCAAATACTCCACTTTAGAAGCTCCAAAGGCACATTTAGATTGTTTGAGGATTAGTTGGTGCTGAGAAAGGAGATGGAGAAATTGATCCACATGGGAAAGATAGGTTGTCCAAGTTTTAGTAAAGATGAGAATATCATCAAAGAAAACTAAGACAAAATGACGGAGAAAATAATGAAAGACATGATTCATGAAGCTTTGGAAAGTGGAGGAGGCATTACATAGTCCAAAGGGCATGACCAACAACTCATAGTGGCCCTCATAAGTTCGAAAGTTTGTCCTGGGAATGTCAGCCTCTTTCATACATATCTGGTGGTATCCAGAATGAAGATCAATTTTAGTAAAGTAGTGAGAACCACTCAATTCATCTAATAGACCATAAATGACATGAATGGGAAGCTTGTCTTTGATGGTGAGTTTGTTGAGAGCACGAAAGTTAGGACACATGTGCCATGCACCACATGGGTTATTTTTTGAGGACCATGACCACATGAGAAGAATATGGGCTAGTACTATGGCAGATGACACCCACGTCAAGCAATTATTGAAATTTTTTCTCAATTTCATTCTTATGGGAAAAGGGATGACAATATGGGAGGACATTGGTAGGAATACTTCCCAAGATTGGAGGAATGGAATGATCATGAACACTGCGGGAAGGGGGAAGGCCACGTGGAATGGAAAAGATAGTGTGGTGTTTAGAAAGTATAGATTGGAGGTCAGGATGTACATATGGTGTCTCAACTCCTTGAATGGAATTGAGTTGGGAAATAATGTCGAAATGGTCTTTTTTGAGGAGATTTTCCATTCGATGGGAACTGATGATCTCAGGGGATCCTATTTTGATGTCGTGGAACTTATAATATTGGTCATTCTGTTGAAACTGCATGGTCAATTCCTTAAAATCGATGAGGATGGGACCGAGAGTGTTTAACCATTATGAAACTAATAAAATGTCACAACCACCCATGTCAATAACAAAAATATGAGATTTCAGGTTGTACTCGCCAATTTGGAGACGCATATTTTCACAATGCCTCCCACATTTCATGGAACTTCCATTGGCAATCATGATTTGAAATTTTTTGATGACATGGATATAGAAATGGGTTTCTTGAGAAATATGTCGATGAATGAAATTATGAGTGCTACCATTGTCAATTAGGATGATGACCTTCTGGTTTTTAATGTATCCAATTATCTTGAGGTTTTGGGGAGAAAAGATACCAGTGAGTGCATTCAAGGAAAATACCAATTCAACTTCTGGTGGATCAAATGGTAGAGTGATAGGAGTTGGCTCAAGTAGCTCAACTACATGAGAAGCCTCAATCTCGTTTTCAACAACATCCTTAGAGATGGCCATGAACAACTTATGTTCCTTACACTTGTGGCCTAGAAAATATTTTTGATCACAATTATAGAAAAGACCTTTGAGTTGATGTTCGACCATTTCTTCTCGAGTTAATTTTTGGATCTTGAGAGGGGTGGGATGAGGGGAAGGAGTGGAAAAAAAGTATTAGAAATTCCCTTTGTTCTGAGATATAATTTCTCAAATTCAGCTATAAACTCTTCCACTGTTGATCCATATGGATTTCGGTGGCCTCCCACCTATTCCAACTGGCTCATTTTGGCAGTTTTCCCCCTAGTTTTTGGGTCCCTGGCTTGTGAGGTCGTTTTGAGGCCCTAAACAACGTTTTTTAGGGCTCACAACAAAATGTGTAGTCCTTAGATAGAACTTTCCAACAAACTATCGTGCACCTAAAATGGAGATCGTATACAAAAGATATGACCCCAGGAAGTTGATGTACTAACTTACCCAAATGGGGCCCACATGACTTTTGGCGCTTCATCTCCTAGGGTTAGGTTTTTTGGATGTCTAGTGTTTTTGAAATTCCTTTTTATTGTAAAAATTCCTTAAGGGCCTCATTGTAATAATCTCCTTGTGAATGAGAGCAACTGTCACATCTCTTCTTACAGATAAGCCGCCACCATTCTAGCAAGCTTGTTTCCACTGCATTTTATAGTTTCAACTTATTTCTTTATTGAATAGAAACCAATTTTACTATATATATGTTATTTTGTGTTAAGCATATTTTGATAATAATATGTATTCATTTCTTTATGAAAATATATTCTGGATTAGTGATGTCAAAGAGGTCTACTCCTTATCATTTTTAATGCATGTCCCCAACGAGGTTAAGGTACAAAGAATTAGGTCTTGAGCTTGTTTCTCTTGAGGAAAAGATATCTCACATGCCCATATGAACTCTCGTGGCAAAAGAAACTAAAGACAAAGGGACATGAGATCACTTCAAAATGTTGCTCGAGGAAGTCCTCACACAACAGAGGAACAAGATGATGGATAGTTTTGCACAAATCCTTTGGTGGATACCAACATGAAACGTATCTTCCTCAAACGGAAGCATCGCCCCCTTGAAGGTACAAATAAAATTTGATATTCCTATATTTGAAGGTCAGATAGACGCATATGCGGTAGACAAAGGGTTGAATATGCTAGAAGGGTATTTCTTTATCCATAACTTCTCGAATAGAGAAAATATTACTTTTGCGCTCCACAAAGTCGTCCCCCATGTCAAAGATTGGTGGGAAACTTTCTGTGAGAAAAAGGAAATAAAGGAACCCTCATTATTTACAGTCGTAGTCACCTAGGAGTCCTTCAGGGATGATATTAAGGAAAAATACCTATACACAAAATGGACCACGTTGTGGCAGGAAATTGACCAAGCGGTGCCCGAGTTCACAAATATATTCGATACCTTGCGCACCAAGTTGGGTATCAAATATTTTGAGCGACATTTGGTGCTCAAGTATCATGGAATTCTACATATATACATCCAAGATGAAATGGAGTTTCTGGACATCTCATCCTTAGGCGCGGCCTACCGATATTCCATCAAAATCGAGAAGAAGCTCAAACAAAAGATGTGGAAATTTGGGCCTGGGAACCCCTCATGGAAAAATACAAGAAAGGGCAGCACCAACCCACAGAAAAAAGCATAGAGAAAATACAGAAAAGCTCAGGACAACTAGTCTAGGCCGCAGGAAAAGAAGGACACCATAAAGACAAAGAAAGATACTGGGAAGTGGTGTGACTTCCATAAGAGCTTCTGGCATAACACTGTTGATTTCCGGTCGAAGTAGTCATTGGTGGCTAAGGTGGAAGCCTATGAATCAAATGTGGGTTCCGACTTTGAGTCAAAACCATAAAGGGGGAGACGGATCATCGACGTAGAACCCAGTGCTACCATTTCTACCACTAAGCTCCATCCCGATGAAATAGGAGAGCCAAAGGAAGGCAAGTGCCTTTTTCATTCATAGATGTGGGTGAAGGGTACCCCACTGCAATTCAACATTGATAGCAGTAGCCATAAGAACCTCATTTCATTATAGGTTGTCCAATGACTCTCTCTGCCGACAACATCACACCCGGAACCCTACACCATCAGATGGCTCTACTAAGGACGCAACATCCACATCATACAACAATGTCATCTGTCATACGAAATCAAGCCCTTCAAAGATGAGGTATTGTGTGATGTTTCCCTTCTCGACGTTTGTAATTTTATTTTGATCCAACCATATTTATGGAAACATCATGTTGTATATGAGTCTAGGCCTCACAGTGTTATTATTACTTGGAACAAGAAATTGTACAGGATGCTCAAGGTAGTCCCACCCACTTCTATTTCCTTTATCTCTGCCAAGAAATGCAGAAAGGTCATCTCTCAGACAAGGAAGTTTGTCTTCTTCGTGATTCTCTCTCAGAATGAGTGAAAGATCACAGCCACATCCAGGGTCTCCCCGACCAACCTCTCCACATAGCAGAAGCAAGTGGATAATGTCATGGAAGAATACTCAGATATATTCTCCTCACCTACTAGGGTACCTATGTACATTCAGGTCAAGCACCCCATCAATCTGACCCCCGATGCACCGCTTCCCAATGGGCCAATCTACCACCGCTCTTTGTTAGAGAATGAGGAGATCAAGCGACAAATGCAAGAACCACTCCACAAGGGGCACATACCTCCCATCTCATCACCTTGTGGGAGCCTAATTGTGTTGGTACAGAAGAAATATAGAACCTAACAACTCTACATTGATTACCGAGACCAGAATAAAATCATAGTCAGAAACCGATACCCGATTCCCCGAATCGACGACCTCCTTGATCAACTCACAGGATAAAAATACTTCAGTAAGATTGATTTGAGGTTTGGCTACCACCAGGTCCCAATTGAAAAAACATATGTATGGAAGACCACATTCAAGTCAAAGGAAGGTCTTTTTGAATGGTTGGTCATGCCCTTTGGTTTGATAAATTCTCTAGCCACTTTCATGAGGATGATGGATGATATCCTACAACCATTCACCAATACTTTTGTAGTGGTGTATCTGGATGACATCTTTATTTACAACAAGACTTGGGTAGAACACTTCCATCATATTCAGTAGGTTTTGCACACCCTGCGGCAGCACAAGCTCTACGCCAACCTGGAAAAATGCTCCTTCGGCATGGACAAGGTTCATTACATGGGCTACATTGTTTATCATCATGACATATATGTGGATCCAACCAAAATCCAAGTCATTTGTGACTGGCCAGCCCCAACCACACTCATTGAGCTTCAGAGCTTCTTGTTCCTTGCCAATTTCTAATGTAGGTTCGTATTGGGATTCTCCCATATTGCATGGGCCCTCATCCAAGTAACCAGGGGTGGTGGTAAGGCAAATTTTGTGTGGGTTCAGTACCAACAACAAGAGTTCTATGATTATAATAAAATCTTGTGATAAGCCTCAATAATTTCACTACCAGACCTGCAACAACCCTTTGAGATCGAGACAAATGCTTCAGAATATGTTGTGGGCATCGTTCTCACTCAACACAACCACCCTGTGGCCTATCATAGTGAGACACTATCAGATGTTTTCCGTAAGTACCCTACTTACGACAAAGAAATGTAATTCATTGTGAAAGAATTCCACTAGTGGGGACATTACATTCTTGGGAAGGATACAATCATCCACACTAATCATAAGCCACTGCAGTTCATGTAGACACAAGGCAAATTGTAGAATGGCCGCCATCAAAAGTGGTCCATGTACTTTCAACAATTCCACCTCAACATCAAATATAAAATGGGAAGCACCAACCGTGTCGTTGATTGCCTCAGTAGACCGCTAGCCGCGACACTCACCAAGGTGATAGACTCTTGTGTCCATGAGACCTCTGGATGGCCCCAACTCTATGAGACAGAACCAGACTTCTTCACCACCTACCAAATGTTGGGAGAAAACACATTTGTCCCTAATTTCTATCTTCAGGATGGGTTTTTTGTGTCATCTGGGCCATATCTGCATTCCATCAAGCGAATGAGAGAAGCTAATCTAGGAATCCCACTACAGTTAAGTGGCAAGACACTTTGGCATTGAAAATATAGTGGAAATGCTACAAAAACATTTCTACTAGCCGAAACTTCAACAGGAGGTCAACAAGTATATCAGGTCCTTCACTACCTGCGCAATTGCCAAACCGACCACTATGAAACATGGAATATACACCCCTCTACCTACTCCTGACAAACCATGGGAATCCATCTCAATGGACTACATTTTGGGCCTCCCATCCACCAAGCGGGGCAATGACTGTGTTTTTGTGGTTGTGGATCGCTTTTCTAAGATGGCAATTTTGGCCGCCTGCAAGAAGAGCATCACAACAGAGGCCACTACCAATCTCTTCTTTGAATGAGTCTGGGTACATTTTGGAATCCCACAAACCATTGTCTTATATTGGGACAGTCGATTTCTCAACATATTCTGGTCAATCCTTTGGTCACTGCTAGACAAAAAGCTCACCAAATCCATGACTTTCCACCCCCAAACAGATGGCCAAACTGAGGTCATAAATCAAATGATCATGCATATCATGCACATGTATAATTCCAATCACCCTCCCACATGGGATGAGATTCTCCCCTATGTTCAACATAACTACAACTGAGCCCTGAATGACTCAATTGACCACAACCCCTTTCAGGTGGGCTTGGGATTCCAACCATTGGGTCCCATAGATGTTGTACTACCCCTTGCGGTCACCTCAACCGACTCATCTCCTGCTCCAAATTAAGTTGAAAAAGCCACTTGGTTTGTTGAGCAGATCCAACACATCCGCCAACAAGTTCAGGATATCCTATAGAAGTCCAATGACAAGTACAAGTAGTGCCATGATCAACATCAGGTGCCACATAAGTTTTAGGTGGGCGAAAAAGTTTGGTTGCACTTGCAGAAAGAGCACCTTAAAATACCCCGTCAGAAGCTTCACCCACTCCATTATGGGTCGTACACTATCACCAAGGCTATGGGTGATAATTCTCTCGAGCTCAACATTCCTCCTTTCCTTGGCTTGCACCCAGTGTTCAATGCGGATATCCTTCGACCATGTTTCCCACCATTATTGGACACCTTAGAGATAGAAGAACAACTAACACCAATAGAGCTCAACCCCAAATGCGTACAAAAAGAATACAATTATCATATTATAGAAAAATAGATCAAGGGAACTTGCCAACAAAGGATCCATCTTTATCGAGTTGTCAAAGCATGACAACTCTTGCACCAAGGCAAGTGGCTCACTCGGGGCCAAATTCAACAGAAATTTCCTCGTATGATAGGGGAACTCAATGCAATGGACACCATTTATTCCTAAGGGGGGAGGATTGATCCAAATGTATGTCAGTGGCCTCCCACCTATTCCAATTGGCTCATTTTGGCAGTTTTCTCCCTAGTTTTTGGGTCCCTAGCTTGCGAGGCCATTTTGAGTCCCTAAAAAATGTTTTTTAGGGCTCGCTACAGTCAAAATGACCTTTCAATGGGCTATAGATAGAAAAAAAATGTGTATTCCTTGGATATACCTTTCCAACGAGATATCGTGTGCCTAAAATGGATATTGTATGCAAAAGTTACGACCCAAGGAAGTTGATGTACTAACTTACCCAAACGGGGCCCACATGACTTTTGGCGCTTCATCTCTTAGGGTTAGGTTTTTTGGATGTCTAGGGTTTTTAACATTCCTGTTTATTGTAAAAATGCCTTCAGAGTCTCATTGTAATCATATTATTGCGAATGAGCACAATCGTTACATATATTCTTAGAGATAAGCTGCCACCATTATAGCAAGCTTGTTTCTGTTGCATTTTACATTTTCAACTTATTTCCTTATCAAATAGAAAGCAATTTTATTGTATATCTGTTATTCTGTGTTAAGCATATTTTGATAATAATATGTATTCATTTCGTTTTGCAAATATATTCCAAATCAACTGTAGCTGACTACTTCAATTTGGCCAGATGACCCAGGGAGTATGTATCAGTGTCAAAGTGGTCATAACGTTTAGCCACAAACTGGGTCCAAGCCACATATCCTTGGCATTATTTATGATGTTATTGCCACCATTTCCAATGTTCAAGATCAAAATAGAGCACATCATAACAATTTTTTTCCAAGTCATCAGTGATGCCATGCAAGGAGAAGTAGTGTTCCAATTAAGTGACCCAACCAGTGGGATCCGAGACATCAAATTTATTCACCACCACTCATGGAAGATACAGATCACAATGAAAAGGGTTGCACTGAAATTGCTGGGAATTGGAGGAAGAGGTACGTTCAAGGTTAGAAGGTTTATTAGATGTGGAATGGATTCCATAAATGAACATTTTTTCTAGGACCTTGACAACAAATGACTCAATTTTAGATTCAAGGTTGGATTCAAGCTAGATGGAAAGGTGGGAATTGAGGTCCTTCTTCAATTTATCTTTCAGGTGGTCCATTTTGGACTTAGTCTGGGTAGCTATGTGGTTTTCAAAGTCTTGATTGCCAGTGTTGGACATGGTGATGGGAAAACACAGGAAGATGTGGGAAAGAAAGGTGGGTGAAAAGGGTGGGTGGGTCTAAGGAAAAACAAGGCTAACAAATGATAGGTATCACTGTGATCAGTAAAAAAATAGGAGTCCAATGGAATAGGTCCCAAGTAGGGTGCTAGAAAGTGGGTCGGGACCACATAAAAAAAAGGCTAAAAATTGATAGGTATCAATGCGATCAGGATGAAAAAAGAAGTCGAATGGGATAGGTCTCAAATAGGGGTAAGGTTATTTTTGAAAGGCCTAAATTCTTAACAAGAAAAAATGTGTAGTAATTTCGCAACCACAATGTAGGAGGTAAAGTTGCATGGCAATGGATCTTGTCTATTATGTTTTTATTTCCATCCCAAGGGTTAGGGTATTCAGGGTTTCTATAGATAAGGGTTTTCCCCGTTCTATAGCTCTCTGATGTACATGTAGGGTCCAATAGTATTACTCAACCCAATATCTCAAAGAACCAACTAAGGAGGATAGACTATTCCCTTATCCGTACTACCCGACTACCCAGGTACTAGACAATATCTTCCCGAGAGTTTTTATCGATGGAACTATAGCAGTCAGGCGACCGAGCAATCAATTTATATACAGAGTGATTTAGGATCTCTAGGTATATCTGTATACAAGTTTTTTCTGATGCACTACCACTCGAAGGGGTACCAACATGGTTTACAAGGTGTTATCAATGGAATTTTGTCTACAAATGGTTAAAGGAATCCAACATCTTCAAACACCCATTAGTTCATCCATCGCCCAAAAAATGCATTTTCAAAGGGCAAAAAACTATACAATTGGTTAAAATATCAGCATGCGCTAAGGATACAAAGGCATCATGTGCACATGCGATAGTTGAATAATGCCGGAAAAGTGCATATGTGCCCAATGCGCGACCGTGGACACAAAACGCCACACACACCTCATAACGATGCATTTATGATTTTGGTCGGCCTTCCACCCACTTATGGTTCATCTCCCAAGTCGATTTGACACCCAAATCTGAGCTGAATTCGAGTGGGGGGCTGGTCAAAGACCTAAGGGTGCCCTAAAGAGCCCCATGTTCACACTAAAGATTGGTTTAATAATGCCTCAAAGGTTTGCTATAAAAATAGGCCATGGGTGCACTATATTTTCAAGGAATTCATTTGTATTGTTATGTTTCCTATATTCTCTTGGAGTATTCTCTTTCCTCATCAAGAGAATACAAGCATCATTTTATTTAGTCATTCATATCACCTCTCGAGTGAATGTGCTTTGGATTTTCTTCACCATTTCCTTCTAGTTTGTTACTTGTAAGAAGATCTCAATCATTGGGGGTTCAAGAGCCCTCCCTTGGAGGAAGAGGGGACCCATAAGTCTCAATTTCTCTTTGGTGTTTTCCCACTAATGCAACTTATCCATTGGTGGCATACATGTTGTTTATTTTCTTGTTATGTTTCCCCTATGCACTCTAGTTTAGTTTCTTTTATTGTTATTATCTTATTTCTTTCCTTATTTCTTATGCTTGATGTTTCTAACTCTTGCATTCATTGTTGTCCTGCCCAGCTAACCCAACTAGGCTTGTAAGCGTCTTGATTTTGCTCATTTAGGTGACGAAAGGGACACAATAGATTGGCAACTCCACTAGGGATAGGTATCAATTTCCCCCCCTTTTGGGTTGTTTGAGCACTTAATTTTGGTTTATTTAACTTGTAGGAACCTTAACCGACCCATGCATGCCTACAAAAAGATAAATTTAGAGCTGATTTGAGAGAATTTCATCCGAAATTTATTTCACGGTTGGGTAATAGAAAGTGAGAGGGTTTTTTTAACCCACATCCGCATCTTCCGAGCATGTGCGTGAAACCCACTTTTTTTATCAACGGATTCTGTGCACTGCGCCAAAAATTCATTTTTAATTTGCGCATTAGCACCCAATGTGCCTCTGTATACTCTGTGACCTGTGCATCTGTCTAGAAACTCATACATTGTAAGGGTTTTTGTGATCTGTTGGAGGCCCATAGACTTATTAAGTTTGATTCTATGTAGATTGTAATATGCACCACATTTAGATTCCCTCTCCACTTGAAGGGTTAGTCAAAACATAGGAACCTAGGGGGATACAATTCATATTTATTCTCTTTTTGCTTTCATTTTTCCACATGGATGGCTTGCTTTGATTAAAGTTAAGTTGGAATCATTCTATATCACATATAAAACTTGCATTGGGACCAAAAAGTGAATGTCAAATTTTGAGTATGCTCTTCTCTCGCGCCACTGAGCGATCTTGAGAATCAGAAAAAAGGATTGAGGGGAAATTTCATCTCCCTTAAAAGACAAAATTTTTAGGAGAGGACAACATCCCCCTCGGGACTCCTCTTAGTTTATTTTTCAAAAACATCTTAAAAATGTCAGGGCCCATACATGCCCACATGCTACAAAGATAAGATAGTTTTGAAATTACTTTCTTAGATTGAATCACTAGGGAAGTTTAAAGGTTTTGTAACGGGCTCATACATGCCCACATGTCCACAATCTAGGATAGTTTTGAAGCTTTCTTAGATTAAATCACACTAGGGAGTTAAAGGATTGGTAAGGACTCACATGTCCACATGCTAGTTCTCTAGGGACTTTAAAATTCCACAAGGTTGTACCAATGGAATTTAGTAAATTAGGTAATCAAGACTTGTAAGGACCACATGAAGTCCACATGTAGCAAGGTGACACCTAACTTATTAAAAATTCGGCACACTTTCGCTTTTTCACACACAAAGTCACTAATCACTCACATAGTTTTATCTATAAATCGTGGAGGTTGAAGTAAGTTTCCTCCAAAGGGATTCCGAAATGCCCCACCCTTTTCTTGATGAGACTATCCACTCCGACTTAATTTTAATGAGATTGGTCCACACCCCCAATCTCACAAACAACCACATCTAAAATATTTCTAAAAACTCACTAAGTTTTCCTCAGGACGTGCCAAAAGAATTTTTTTAGTCTAGGTAGGATCTCGGGGATACGCATCCAAATAACTCCTCGTTATCAGGTTCTCACATCTTCAAATAGTAGAAATTTCCAAATATAGAACTTTAAATCCTCCAACTCAAGTGTTCCTACACCATAAGGCAGGGAGATACATGTGAAGGGTTGAAGGCCGAGGTCTGGTTGTTCTGTGTGTCCACCCTTGAGGCACCCATGTCTTGGATGGGATCCATCCCATGACCCATTTCTTAGGCCAAAAATATAAATGTCACACTTTGACCGAGGTACCTAGTGACCAAATTTTAGGACATCTACCCACGTGGCAATTGTGGGCTGCAATTACAACTTGATCAAATTTTTTGTGGCTATTGGGAAATATTGCCATCTCTTTTGGGATATGCACCCTCTACCCATCATTATAACTGATTGTTTCATCCTTCACTAGTTCCTCTTCCGGTGGCTTCAGACCCCACTGTTGAGTGCTTTTGGAAGGTCTAGTGCTATTTGAGAGGAAGGAAGTTACGTATTTTAGGACACGAGCATTTGTTTTCTTTGTTCTCCCATGCGGACAAAATCCACCTATCCACATGTATGCTTCTTTACTGATTTATGTATGATTCTCTTGTGATTACATATGATTGTGAGATATATTGTGACAAGTTCAAAAATTTATAGACAAAGACTCTTGTTTATTTATTGCTCTCACCACCATTTGCACGCATCCACTTTGCCAGTAGGACATCATAGGGGATCCACATAATCCCCATCATTCTAGAAACTTGCTAAATCTCCCTCCCATTCTAGGGGGAGTTCCTTGTCTTACCAAATCATCATCTCCACCTTCTCACACTCCTTTGAGTGCTACTTTCTTGGGATCCTCTTTTCTCAGTTCCACTTTACTTGGGTCCACTTCCCAAGGTCAACCCTCCATCCACTTTCCTTTACAAGGAAGCATGGGGCACACTTCTTCCCCAGGAGGAAGTACAAACCCACCTAGCCCCCCTTATGGGTCAGGGACACACAACACTCACACCATAGCTAGAATGAACCCTCTTCATGGGTCAGGCACACAAAACATTCCCACCATGACAGGAATTATGTTGATACTGAGAGGGGGGTGAATCAGTATCAAGTACAATTTTAAAAACCTTTTTCAACTTATACTTAAACCATTCAATTATATCCAATGAGAAATGAACAATAGTATAAGAGT
>JZKD02S1744270.1:234448-265583 GCA_000966675.3 Picea glauca | reverse complement strand
TGGGTGATAAAACTCCCGAGGAGGAGTTGGAAGAGCCTAGACTCTTCGGGCCATAGAGTGAGAGGGTCCTGGTTGGGGTGACCGACTGCTGAGAGTGCGGTTGCCGTCACCTTGGTACAATGATATCCTCATCTGCCTCTAAACACAGGAATTCGACATCCACCTCTCATGGGACGATCGTTGATGTATTCACCACCAAGGCCCCCACTACCTCCTTATCGATGATATCTTATATCGGCGAGAGTCTGACACCATACTTCATCGATGTTTGACCATTGACGAAGCGAACAAGTCTTGAATGATTGTCACATCGGCGCATGCGGTGGCCACCTCTCAGGGATGTCCATCGCCCAGAAAATCATTCGAGAAGGATATTTTTGGCCCACATTATTTCACGAATGCATCCACACTGTGAAGCAATGTGTTAAATGTCATCTATATGCCAACAAAGCGAGAGAACCACCTGCTCTTCTCCACCCAGTCATTACTGTCGACCCCTTTTGAAAATGCGGCATAGACTTCATGGCTTGCAACCCTCAATCTAGAAATGGACACAAGTACATCATCATTGCATTCGATTACTTCACCAAGTGGGTCGAAGCCATGCCTACCTTCAACAACACCTCTGACACTGTAGTGCATTTTTTGTTTAACCACATCATCTCTCATTTTGGAGTACCACTGTAGCTAGTCTCCGATCATGGGAAACACTTCAAGAATGATATTTTCATCGAACTCTCCTCTAGGTTAGGCTTCGCCCACGAGTTAGCCTCCCCATACTACCATCAATCCAACGGACAGGTAGAGGCGGTCAACAAGGTCCTCAAAACCATGTTGCAATGCACAGTCAACAAACACAAGACCAATTGGCACCATATGTTGTTTTCCGCACTATGGGCTTATCGCACGACAGTTAAAATTGCCACTAGTTTCACACCATTTCATCTTGTCCATGGGATCGAGGACACTCTCCCCATCGAATGCAAAATTCCCACATTATGCACCGCTATTGAGATATTACTCGACACTGATCCAATCGAGCAGCATTTGCTGAACTTAGAGTCGTTGGATGCAGACCGCCAGTCTTCATTACAGAATAATGAGGCAACCAAAAAATGGTTGAAGGCCACCTTCAATTGCCATGTTGACTTTCGATCATTCAATGAACGCGACCTCTTCCTTTCTTACGATATTGCTCACGATACCTTCAGCCATGACAAGTTCGAGTCATTATGGCATGGACGTTACATCATCCAACATTGACTTACTAAAGGCACATACATCCTGGCCTCTCCTGATGGCCACCCCCTCAAGGAACCCATCAATAGGTTGTACTTAAAGAAATTTTATGCCTGAGCGTAGCCATACTACACTAGGATTTTTCTTTTTGTAGATTTTTTAGTCTTCTTTTTCCTCCATATCTTGCATCTAATCTATCATTTGTGTTATTGATAGATGCCTCCTCGATCATCCTTCCACATCGGTTACACCGACAAAACTAGACGTTGGACACAAAATCTCACTTCGACCGCTTGGGCCCTCTATACCCCCTCGCATGAACTACTCCACTCCAGCGGCATATGCCTGGGCTTAGATACCAAAAACCAAGCAGAATACATAGTCGTCATTGGCCTCCTTGCTGAGGCTAGTCATCGCCATATTTGTCACCTCAGCATTTTATTAGATTCCCAATTCGTCATCCTCCATCTCAATAATGTGTACTGTGTACGCGATCCATGCCTCTTCCACAAATACCTGCAAGTTAGACTTTTATCTTGACATTTTGATTCAATCACATTCACACATATTCCAAGGCAATTTAATCAAATAGTAGATAATATGGCTAACCTAGTGTTAGATTGGCATTTATCCCATCAAGCTACCATTACACATACGTAACTCATCACAAGTCTATCACAACATATAAATTAGACATCATAAAGAAAAAACATCATCACATACGAACATCACAGAGATCCAAAAATGTATATCCATATATATATATATATATATATATATATATATCAATCAATGTTCCATCAATGTTTAGAAAAAATAGTACATCAAGTAAAAACATCCGTAGGTAAGTGACCATCTCACTCCTATAGGTACAAAACTGGTGTCACAACACCATATACAAAATGGGCTCGCAAGCCTATATAAATACAAAAATATATATACAGAGGCACTCGTGGCGCCTCTAGAGCACCACCACCCGGTCCTCTCTCTAGAGGAGGTACCCCACCAACTATAGGTCCCTCAGGCCCTGGGGGAAACCACCTAGTCATCGCCGCTACCGCTATAGCTGCTCTACAGATCAGAGTCCGCGACTTTTCCAAAAGCTCAATACACTGCTCCAGGATCCCCTCATCCTAAATACGCACCCACATCCCCTCAGGCACTCCTTGTAGTACCGCCTCTAATTGGTGGCGAAAATCCTCAAACTCTCCCCTAGCCCCCTCCACAGGAGCATATGACAGCCCTGCACTGGGGTCATCATAACAATGTCTCCTGACCACTCTCTCATCATCAACAGACCTCTCCCCAACATCCTCACATCGCCATCTCTCCCCTGCTCGCGGCTCTCCCCACGGTGGTCTCACAGGCCCCTGACGAGTCGACACTCTAACCAACTCAACCTCGCACCCGAGAGGTCCCACATATGCACACACAACAAATAAATGATAGAATTAGCATCCATCTATACATAATGAACATGCTATACTATCTAAACATAAAAACATCAAATATAACATCATACCTCTCTGGTCGAATACCTCTCCTCGGGGTAACACCATCTCTGGGTCATCCCAGAAATCCACCCCACTGTATCGAAACTGGAGTATGATCTATGGCATATGACACCACACTTGTGCAACCTCGGCTGTAAAATAGTGGCCACCCTCCCCCCCACCATGGCAAACTAGAATCATCACCCACCGCCTAAATCGCGACTCTCGCCTACCCGGGGCATCTAATAAAACTCTTGGGTGCAACATGGGCACCCTCTCCAAAAACCATGCCACCAAGATGGACCCAAAGGAAAACTCCCCCGAGTTAGCAGCTCGACACCTGTCGAGCTTCCCTACCATCTTGGCATGCAACATCAAGCCTCAAGAAAAATGCTCACCCCTAGTGCCCGCTGCATAATCCTCAACTAACCCCCATTGATCCATTGAGTCCCGAGAGATCCATATACTCTCACAATAATCGATGCACTAGGGAGTCCATCACCCCAATCCTCTCCACAAAGCCGATCATGAAGTACTCTCCTGAACAATAGGTCCAGGCTAGGATAGCCAACTGCCCCTCCTCGGATACCACGGGCTCGACAGGTTGTAGGGTCCCCTGAAAAGGGAGCCCAGTTAGAAAATACACATCCTCCATCATGAAGAACGCAAGGTGCTCACCTCAAACAATGAAACACTGCAGCTCCGGACTCCACATCGAAATCAGGAACTGCAGCAAGTACTCTTGTGCTCTCACTAGTGAGCACTAAAAAAACTTCAGCAACCCACAAGCTGCCAAAACACCCCATACAGCTAGCTCCTCATCTCTCACCGCCTCTCTCAGGTGTGCCCAATCCCTCTCCCTCCAGTGAATCGACACCATTAACTGGTAGCCTGCATCCACACATACAAAATTTGATCATCCATCACCACTCATAAAACATCAAAATCTCCACAAAATATTAGTTTTTACACCCTTCAACTTTGCCTCAAAGGCGCGGATTTTTTCCCCACAGGCGCACACGTATGTGCGCTTGTTCACCCCACAGTCACGCACTCATGCACGACAATTGGTCATACAGGGGCGCACCCATGCATCCCTGTCACATCAATAGTTGCACACCCTAGCACACATGTTTTCTCCAATATTGCGCACACATGCGCAACTGCCAGGAACAAAGTCGTGCATGGATGCATTGTTGTGCTTTGCATAGGCGCACATCCCATGCATGCCTGGTTTCCTCATTTGGGCACCCCCATGTGCATCTATCCAAATTACATCCACGCACTCGTTCGTGTGAAACACTCAACCACCCACGCACTAGGGGGATCACCCTAAAAAAAAAACCTTGTACGACCATCCGTACAAGCCCTACCCAAAATAGAACCCCTAGCTACTGTGTAGGAGGATACGAACACTAACCTAAAACTCGTTGATCCTGAATTGGCTGGCTCATTCTCCCAAAATCTCCAAATCTCTCCTCAAATATCTCGTCCAATCACTCTTGCAACATGTACAAATGAGGTGGAAATGTGGGCCCTATAGCTATATATAGTGTTGTTCGCCAAACTTCCACACTCAATCCTGGGAGCTCCGAGCGTCCGTTTTCCGATCCGCCTTTAGCCACGGGACCAGGATCCCACCACCTACACAGTCACATTCCCCGGGCCACCACCCATCCTCAGCCCCTAGGGAGAATTTTTCTCACATCACGCCGAGGTATGCATGCTTCTGTTCAAAATTATCAAATAACCATTATATGTTCTTTATATTCAGATATTGTTCACGTTGGGTATTTGGTTTTCATGTGTGCAGGTACTTGGTCACCACAAATCAACACGACCCTTTCAGGTATGAGATCGCTACTAGCATGTAATCATTCCCTTTGAATATCAATTGCATATCCCAGTCACACCCTTCGATATTTGCCTCTAAGGTGCCCTCATCCGACTCTGCAGTACTTACACCTCCACTGCATTTCAATACTGTCACCCGGTAGCACTCTTCCCCACATGAGTTGTCCCATTTATAGTCCCCCTTGACACTTTGACACTCATGCTTCTTTCACCCCCTAGGGCTGGGAGTCCTCATAGTCTTTGCATTCCCAAGAATTAGCCGCATCCTCCTTCTCCTCATTTTGCTAACTTCCCCATAATGGACTCCCGAGTAATCTCGTCAAGATTCACATTTTGACTACACCTCCGCAGTATCATTATCCCTCCATCTCATACACCATCAGTTTTCCCATCTGTAGATTGTCTTCCATTCATTTTTTCTAATACAAAACCCCACCTATGGGGCCCCCACCCTCCACCTATTTTCCATGCAACTTACACCCTCATAGGCCAAGCCATATTGTACTAGGTCACCCATTTCTATATCTGTACTCTCATCCCCAATTATTCTTTATTTATTTGGTAATTGTACAAAGCCTTTGTTTCCAGCCATTAGATAGTTTTTGTCGCCACCTTTGGCAACCTTCCTTTTTCAGCAAAAGAAACCCATGTCGCCCTTGGTTGGGGCATTCATTACCTTCTCCTCCTGTTGACATCTTCCATAAACCATGAGTATCCCAATGTCCATTTACCCCTAATCTTTGAGTTTGTTCACCTTGTCACGCCTCTGGCACAACTTAACCATAATCTAGTCGTCCCCCTGGCGCTAGATTCAGTTCCACGGTTGCTACCACTTATCCTTCACAAATGTCCCCAACCAAGGGCAGTCTTGAGTCTCATCGCATATTGACTTCGTTCATGTATCTCCTCAGTCCCTGACCATATCATGTAGGTTTCATGAAGCCCTTTTCTTCTTGGAGTCGTGTCTCCCTTCCCGTCGACATCGACACAGTTTCCATAAGGGAGACAATATATTGACTCTCATTACCTTCATAATGAGGTGTCTCAGACAACACAAAGAGAACCATCATCACTCTCTACTGTCATTGACCCCCATGACATTCGACTTCAACACTTTATCATGTTGTGGTGGGTCTTACTTTGCGACTATTGCAGTTGTTTTTCTTTGTCGAAGACCTCTGAAATTTGATAGGCTATCAATGCCTGCGTATCATCGACACTTCTTATAGGTATCATCGACTCTTTTCATAGTTTTTTCACCATCCAAATTTTCCTCTGCTATTATCAACACGCCCCTGAGGGCATTGCAGTCGTCTACACCAACACAAAGCTTCAGTTACTGTATTCCAGATTTTTGAGTTACATGACACGAGCATGGGGCATGCTCGCCTCATTTGTACAAATTTTTATTTTTCACACCTTGCGAAAGGTTTGGGTCCTACCGGTTTCCTTCTCCCTCCAATGGGTCTCTCTTGAAACTCCTCACAACGCTCTTTCTTACAAAGGTACTCTTAGTAGAAGAAACATTGATGTATTTTTTCTATACATATGCTCCTAACCTCACACATTAGGGGGCATTTGTTATCACTAGAATTTCATCTGCAAATGGTTACAGGAATCCAACATCTTCAAACACCCATTAGTTCATCCATGGCCCATAAAATGCATTTCCAAAGGGCACAAAACTATACAACTAGTTAAAAAATCAGCATGCATTAAGGATAAAAAGATAGCGTGCGCACATGCGACATTTGAATAACACCGAAAAAACGCATATGCGCCCGATGAGCGAATGTGGATGAAAAAAGTTGCGCACACCTCAGAACGGTGCATTTATGATTTTGGTCAGACTTCCACCCACTTCTGGTTCATCTCCCAAGTCGATTTGACACCCAAATCTGAGATGAATCCGAGTGGGGGGTTGGTCAAAGACCTAAGGGTGCCCTAAAGAGCCCCTTGTTCACACTAAAGATTGGTTGAATAATGTCTCAAAGCGTTTCTATAAAAAGAGGCCATGGGTGCACTATATTTTCAAGGAATTCATTTGTATTTTTATGCTGCCTATATTCTCTTGGAGGATCCTCTTTCCTCATCAAGATCATACAAGCATCATTTCATTTAGTCATTCATATCACCTCTTGAGTGAATGTGCTTTGTATTTTCTTCACCATTTCCTTCTAGTTTTTTACTTGCAATAAGAGCTCAATCATTGGAGGTTCAAGAACCCTCCCTTGGAGGAAGATGGGACCCATAACTCTCCCTTTCTCTTTGGTGTTTTCCCACTAATACAACTTATCCATTAGTGGCATACATGTTGTTTATTTTCTTGTTATATTTCCCTTATGCACTCTAGTTTAGTTTCTTTTATTGTTATTAGCTTATTTCCTATGCTTGATGTTTCTAACTCTTGAATTCACTGTTGTCCTACCCAGCTAACCCAACTGGGCTTGTAAGCATCTTGATTTTTCTCATTTAGGTGACAAAAGGAACGCAACACAAGGGTGACCAACAATGTGCACTTAAGTACCAGTTGTAGTTATTGCATGTGTGCTTCCCCGACCGTGGATTTATGCACTAAATGACAAATATATGCATCTTAAAGATGTCAAAATATGTCTCTACCCTGAAAAAAATAACCCACAATGTTTTGCCAGGGAAAGTGCTATGATACCACTTGTAAGGTACCATATCTATTATAATAGTTGAAAACAAAAATATTACAGAGAATAAAAGCAAAAAAATACAATAGATGAAACCACATCACCAAAATAATACCTTTATTCATAGGAAACAATGTTGACTTGTATCTTCGAGGGGGAAACCTCGAGCAAAGCAACACTCTATTACAATAATTCTCAAGAAAAAAACTTCTCATACCCTCGACTCCTATTTATACTAAACATATCTACCAAAAGAACAATCTAGAGGAACATATTCTTGAAGCGGAAGCTTCTATTAGGTCTTCTTACATTTGACTTATTCTTCCTTATTACTAGGCCTTATTAATATTTCCCTTTATTACATGGAAAATATACTATTCTACCTACATGAGGGGTTAGGGAGGTTAGGTCCCTAACACTTCTTGAGGAATACATGGACATATTTCCTTAGGAAGAAATATGAAGTCTTTGACATGTTTAAAGAGTTTAAATCTCTTGTGGAGGATTAAACAAAGAAAAGAATTAAGGCGTCGAGGACAAATAATGATGGAGATTTATGTGGAATGAATTCAAATATTTATGTAATAAGTGAAATATAGTGAGGAAGAAGACTACTTCATATACACCTCAGCAAAATGGAGTTACGAAATAGTTGAATAAGACATTGATGGAAAAAGAAAGGTGCATGCTCAGTGTTGTTGGGTTAGGACAATAATTCTGGGTAGAATCAATGGGTATTTCATGTTACCTGGTCAACTAATCACCCTCATCATTAGTGCATGAAAATACTCCACATAATGTATGGACTTGTAAGAAACCCTCTCTCACACATCTCAAGGTATTTGGTTGCGATTCCTATGTTCACATTCCGAAGGAAAATAGGATTGAGCTAGATAAAAAGGATGAAAAATGTATCTTTATTGGGTATAAAGATGGTTTGAAAGGTTATAAAATTTGGAACCTAGAAAATAGAAAGGAAGTGTATAGTCAAGATGTGGTATTTAGAGAAATCAAAGATGTTTTCAAACAATAATTCCTGTCAAAGGAGGAAGAACCAGAGAAAATAGAGTTTGAGTTGAAGGATGATGAATGAGACTCTACAAAAGAATAGGAATCAGAAGAAGAAGATCCTCATACTCCAGTATTGAGGAGATCGGTTTGGGAAAGAAGGAAACACGAAAGGTGTACTCCACCTTATTTTTATTCAAACATTGCTTTGTCTATTATTAATACTGATCCTATAACTTTTAGGGAGGTAGTGGATTCATAGGATGGGAAACTTTGGGAAAAGGCCATGGTTGAAGAAATGAAAAACTTGGATAAGAATGAGGCTTGGGATCTAGTGGATTTGTTGAATGGAAGAAATCCCATTGAAAACAAATGGGTGTTTAAGAAGAAGTTAAATGTAGAAGAAAAAGTAGAGAAAAACAAAGCTCGCTAAGTAGAAAAAGGTTATTCCTAGGTAGAGGGAATTGACTCTGCTGATATTTTTTCTCCTTTTTCCAAGTTAACTTTATTTATATTGATTTTATCTGTTATTTTTCTTTTGATTTTAAATTAGAATAGATGGATATGAAGAAAGCATTCCCACACTGGGATCTGAAATAAGAAATCTACATGAAGAAGCCAGAAGGATTTTCTATGAAGGGAAAGAAAGAGATGATATGTGAGCTGAAAAAAGTCCCAGTATGGGTTAAAGAAATAACCAAGGATAGGGTATAAAAAATTTGATACTTATATGTTGGGACTTTGATTCACAAGGAGAAAAGAGGATCACTGTGTGTATTTCAAGTTAATTGGTGATCATCTTATTTACGTGGTCTTGTATGTGGATGATATGTTGCTAATAGGAAATGACAAGGAGATTATTTAGGATGTGAAAACTCAGTTTCCTTGACATGAAGGATCTCGGTGTTGCAAATTTCATTTTGGGCATGGAAATTAAAAGAGATCAAGAAAAAATGAAACTATGGTTAAATCCGAGGAAATATATCGAAAAAATGTTGCAGAGGTTTAATATGCAGGAATGTAAGACGATCATGTTTCCAATTCTTATAGGTGTAAAGATATATGTAGAGAAATGCCCTAAGACAAAACAAGAGAAAGAAGAGGAAATGTCCCATGTTCCATACATTGGTGCATTTGGTAGTTTGATGTATGCAATGGTCTATACTAGACTAGACATTGCACATGTAGTGGGAGTTTTGAGTAGGTATATGTCAAAAATAGGGAAGGAGCATCAAACAATAGAAAAAATGGTTTTCAAGTATTTGTTTGGTACTACTAGTTATGGATTGTGCCACCAAGGAAGACTAGGATTGGACAGAGTGTTGGAAATACATGGGTTCATTGATGCAGATTGGGTTGGAGATCTTGATCACAAAAGATCCACAAGTGGGTATGTGCTAAATACATGGCAGTCACTCATGCAAGAAAGGAATCAATATGGTTACATAGATTGTGTTTTGGTATTGGGTTGGTACAACAAGATGTAAGGATAGATTGTGACAGTCAAAGTGCAAACTTCCTAGAAAATAACCTTGCTTATCATTCAAAGACCAAGCATATTGATTTTCAGTATTACTTTGTGAGAGACATGGTTGAAGAAAAGAAGGTGTTGTTGATGAAGGTGGTCACTTTGAAGAATGTTGCAGATTCATTAACAAAATATGTGAGCACTAAGAATTTCTCTTGGTGTAGAGGATCTATGGGCATTGTTTCCCTGGATTGTTGACTATGTAACTTTGTAACCCCATGTATGCAAAGAAAACAACAAGTGAGAGAATGTCAGGTATGTGTTATATTCTTTGCACAAATAGTCCTTGTGTTTGCATTGCATTGAGGGCATGGGGAAGTGCTATATCCCCCTTTCCTAGGGCGGTCACAAGGTGACAGGAGCCCCCCTGTAAGGAGGATTGGAAGTAGCACCCCCGAAAATTGTTTTTGGCAGTTTTTTGCATCCATTTTTTGTGGTATTTTGGCACATGGTTATTGTCGATGGTTTTCTAATTCCAGTTAAGGAATTAGAGTTGTTGACTAATCTGATTCAATGTATTATGGGTTTGTTTTTCACAGTATCCTGTATGTATATTGTATTGTAAACAATGAAAAAGATGATGAATAGAATATTAGAAGTGCGACTCTAAATGGATTAGTTTTCCTTGTTTGAGATTCCAAGGTAAAATGTATGTCTAATGTGTGTCATTTTATCTTGTATTATTTTATTAAAAATCTATTTTCAGTAATTAATTATACAAAATTAAAATCTACAAAACCATTTAAAATTTGCAATATCTAGTTCATTGTGCTTTGCTAAACCTTTTCTCAAGTCAATTTCAATGCAATTTATAACATTATTGAATATATGCTTCTCAATTTGGGTTTTATATCGCTCTATGTAAGTGCATGGAATATCTTTGATGGCCTAAATAATTATCTCATCCAAAAAGATTAGATGGATATTCAACATTCTAACCTAGGATAGGGATGATGAGATGAATTATAAATGATTACGATGAATCCAAAAAAACATCACCAAAATACTAGTGACGCAAAAGTCTTATAACTAAAACACAAAATGATTGTTTTTAAATAAATAAATGCCTATAATGTGAAAAATATAATATGCAAGCGGTGATTTGTGTATACTTTATCATGTTTCATATTCATTAACAATAAGTGAAATGTACTTAAGGAATAAATTGGTACCGTTTATTCATATAAGCTTCCTGTTTCCAAAATATGTTGTAGTATTATTGTAATCAGATTTACACTATTATGTAAAAGACTTTGTAAGATAAATATTAACAAGCACTTGTTAGTCTTTTTTTTAATGAATATTAATATGGTGTGGAGTATGGATTGGATTAAATTAAATTTATTTAAATTTTAGATTTATAAATATTGGGAGATATCAAATTTTTAATATGTAATTTTTTTTAATATGTATTGATTTTTTTATATTAAATGGTAAAAAATTAGAATTTAAAATAAATTTAGGTTTAAAATAAATCTATGTTGATTTAATTTTTTAAATATTAACATATACATACATATATTATTTAAAAAAATTCTATCATCATATAACATAATACAATATTTCTCTATACTAAATTACAAAATACAAATACAATTAACAGAGCGACTCAAAACACTTTGTTACTCTCAATACAAATGCAATTAACATAGTTACTAGTCCATTTCCTTTTCAAACATTTTTAGAAAATTCTTAAATTAATTTATTTTGATTTTTTTTTTTTTTATATAAATGAGGTTAAATTAATTTATTTTGATTTGTTTTTTTTTTTTTATATAAATGAGGTTTGAAAAAAAATGGAATCCCTTTTTAAAATGTTTTATTTATAGTGTGAATTTTTTTTTATTATTAATTTAATAGGGCCAAAGCTAGTGTGAAAATATTTTTTTATTGATTTAATAGGGTCAAAGCTTTGCTATGGCATCATTAGTTTAATCAAGTTACACAGAGGCGGTGGTGGTATTATTATTATTATTATTATTATTAAAGCACGTGTATGCAATGTTTATATAAGAAATGAGTAGTTGTTATTCTCTACTTCCGTGATTATAAAAATTTTAATTTTATTGTAAAGTAATTTGATTTGCAAATTGTCAATTCCCACTAGTTTAATTGGTTAAGATTTAGGTTTCATCTTCTTGGCGACTTGAGTTCAATATTCTTATGGTGAGTTTAGTCGGGAGGAGACACCCAAAATTCCATCCATGTTAAGGGTTGGTGCAACCCCGACTGGGTACGATCCCCAGGTGATTTTGATAGCTTAGAAGCCCCTGGGTTTTGGTTTCTTAGCCAATGGTTAAAAATGTTGACCCCACAGGTTACAGACACATTTCTAACAAACAAAAAAAAATGATTTGCAAATTTGATGTCTAATTTTATATAAGTATAGAAACAAACAGTATGATTTTTTTTTTCCAAAACTACACAATCATTGAGATGATTATGATACTATTCAACTATAATTTTCCATTTAATTTATCTATTTATAATAAAATCATATGTGATCATTAATGTTTTTGTTGAGGATACAAATTATGTTTCATATTCTTTTCATGCTCATGAAACATGTATGAAAGCATGGATATCATGGATACAGACATTGTAAGCAAGGAGAAGCATGGCCATGTGTTTTTTTTCCTTATTGATTTAAGGAAAGTTGGAGAGAAATGTGATGGAAACAACGATGAAGGTAGATCTTTGTCAATATGAGATACATAAATGCATGTTCAAAATGGAAACAACATGACTAAGATAATGATCAAATTGTTTACAAAGAAAGATAACTCGATACATTCTTGTCAGGAGACTATGAAAATTGACAAAATGAACATACAATGTGTAAAGAAGATTAAGTATAAATTATGACCACTATAGAAATTCCATGTTAAATTATGAACAATATAGGAGAACTATATTAAATTATCTATGGTTAATAACATCATTGTAGTTGAAGGAAAGAGAATGCAAAATATTCATGCATGTAATGAATCAATAAGTTGGATGGTGTTGGCACAAAGCATAACTAGCAAACATTGATCTTCATGGGTTTTTTTAATTCAGTTTTTCTCCAAATGTTTTTCTTTTCGTTTGATATGCATGTCATGTGGATGAGATTCCTCTAGAAATTGGAAGGAGAGGTTGCACATTCCTCCTTTGAGACTAAACAACTCTTAGGTGATTATGCTAAATAAATTGCAATGCATGCACTCATGCACCTAGAACCTATTTACAAGTCTTACGAGGATTATAATTTGTTTAGTTTAAAAGGGGAGATGAAGAATGGAAAAATGAACTTGCACTGTTAGGGAACTTGCAACTAAGTATTTTCTACAAATAAAATATTCTCAATAAATCTACAAAGAAGTGTAGATAAAGGGAACTTTTACCAAGCAAGAAATATGGTAAAGATTTTGGAGACATTTCAAAAATGTAGTGAGGTTAAGGAAATCCCCTATTTTTGTTAGTAAAATTACACTTTTTCATTTTTTCCTGTAGAAATTTTGACCCCAACCCGACTTCAAGTCTCAATGAGATTCACCACAGTTTAATTCCCAAACCACATTGCATTTTCTGCTACAAATTAGTTATCATATACAAATAACTCATAATAGGAAACACATGAAGTCTGCTATAGTCATAAATGTATAAATTAAATGGACTCATACATAAAATAACACAAATCCTTTTGGTCAAAATAGACCCTGGAAAAACCCACAAGGTGAAAACTAGTGAGAGATGGGAGGATTTTATTATTCGGAGCTCAGAGAGAATTTATTTTACAATAGTCATCTTCTGCAATAAAAAGTACATACTTATCTTGAAAAACAAGCCAGGCAATCTCCTCAAAATCTATGTCAAACTCCTCAAAATTGGTGCTAGAATTTCCTGTATGATTTGTACAGTCCATCTCCTTGATTTTAGTGCATGTATTTGTACTATATGTCTGGGAATGTGTGTCAAAATAGAAGCCTCAATTTCTTTGATGAATGTGTTGTATGACAGCCTTGGAATGCATCTCAACTCCTCAGAGATTAATTTTGTGCGACCTACTCGATTTCTATGCCAATATCCAATAGTACGTTCTCTCAGAAATCTGTACAGTACAATTGCATTAATTGTTGAACTCTACCACCATATGCATGTTATCACTTGCCTTGAGAATCATGCCTCTAGCAATAAATTTGACCTCTTCTATAGCTTTAATCTCTCTTGCACTTCTCCAAATTCTCATGAAGAATGTCAAAGCGATGCACCCTCTTTCCCTAAATAAACTCATGAGGGGAAGGTGAAGAGTCACATGATGAAATGGTGGAGATTAGATTTTGAGCCATTGAGATCAATGGTGGTGATTTAATGTCTTTTATGTCACCCACTTCACAAATATTCTCAAAGTCACTTTTAGCTTTATTTCTCATAAATTTAATGTACTAGGGACCACCTTGGACACTTTCTCACATGTTAGGTTCCTATGTGATGTGAGAAACACTTGTCCTTGGTACACTTTTTAACATTCCCTCTTACCGAGGAAAGTGTTCCTTACCACTCCCAACTTATCTCTGAAGGGTACAAACTTTCATCTTCCCAAAGTCTTAATGAGGATTTCCTCTACCTAATCATCAGTGGATATAAAATGAAGCTCAACTGCCCCTCTCTGAACAAAGTCCTGGATGAAGTGATATGTAATCTCGATGTCTTTGGACTTGTCATGAAAAAATGAATTCTCAGATATTTTTATGCAACTTTGATTGTCACAGTAAATTATCGTGGGCCTCAACTGCACACTGAATATCCCAACCAACAACTTGTGAAGCCATATGGCCTCACAACTAGCCTGAATGGATTCCATATACTCAACCTTAGAAAAACTCAAAGCCACTGATTTTTTCTTCTGGCTGAACCAAGACATGACTATTGAGCTCAATCCAAAGTGACACTCTGAGGTATTGTTCATGTCAACAACACATCCTTCCCAATATAAGTCTGTCTATCCAATCAATATGACTCCATCTCCTCTCACAATTTCCAATCCAAAATCCACCCCTTAAGCTACATGAGCATATGTTTTGTTGCCACCCAATGCAGTCTCTGATGTTACACCATAAATTGAATGATATTTTTGACAAAAAAGCAAATATCTGGTATGGTATTCAACAAATACATGAATGAGCCTATCAATCGACGATACATCATGGGATCAAGAAAATATGACTTAGAAGAATTGAGATTCTTCTAGTTGGTTATCATGGGTGTGGACATGGGATTACAATACTCCATATAAAATCTCCTCAGAATATCAACAAAATACTTTTCCTATCCCAAAAAGATGTGTCCTGTCTCTTGCCAAACCTCCAATCCCAAGAATCAGTTGTTATAGAAAGAGTTTTCTCACCCTATGAAAACTTGCATATAAGGATTTTTTCCAATTTCTCTATGCATACTTGAAGTCCCTTTTTGAAAATCCCAAAGATAAAAACATTATTTTTCCACATATATGCACCCGACCTATTTTACAACATGCATATACATAGGTTGCACCACTACAGCCTGCATACATCAAGATTTGTGCCCAAAATTAAAAAATGGTGTCGGGTTTCCATGTCACATCACAAGATACATGATCCTTGATCTTCCATACATTGGAAACGTTCTGACTCGACCCTTCATTTCCACTTGAAGGATACAAATGGGCCAAATCCGAGCCATGGAAAAGAGGAGAAGAATTCAACTTTTAGAGAAAAGTTACTCTGGAGAAATTATTCACTTCATATTGAGTCTGCATCCCTTTTTCCTTTTAAGTATGAACACATTGTTCAGCCCCCAATACCTTCCCTACTTGATTCATAACCTTATTTTCTCTCTTATATGATCTTGCCTTTGGTGGAGTATTGAAGTGGTGGAGGCCCAGCTAGAAGGGACTTAGTTTCTCAGTTCTGAACCGTGTCGACAGGGTTCAGAATCGAGAAACTAATTCCCTTCCAGTTGGGCCTCCACCACTTCAATCCTCCACCAAAGGAAAGCTCATTTAAGAGAGATAATGAGGTTCTCAATCAAGTAGGGAAGATCTCGGGGTTTGAAAAATGTGTTCAGACTTAAAAGGAAAAAGGTTTTCAGACTCAATGTGAAGTGAATAATTTGTCCAAAGTAACTTTTCTCTCAAAGTTGAATTCTTATCCTCTTTTCCATAGCTCGGATTTGTCCCATTTGTAGCCTTCAAGTGGAACTGAAGGGTTGAATCGGAACATTTCCAGTATATGGAAGGTCAAGGATCATGGATCTCGTGATGTGACATGGAAACCCAACACCATTTTTAATTTTGGGCACAAATCCTAATGTGCGCGGGCTGTAGTGGTGCAACCTGCATATACACATGCTTTACAACAGGTCAGACACGTATATGTGGAAAAATAATGTTTTTATCTTTGGGATTTGCAAAAAGGGACTTCAATTATTCATAGGGAAATGGGAAAAAAGCCTTCTGTGCAAGTTTGCATAGGGTGAGGCAAATATTGTTATAACATCATTCCAATGTCTTTCATCTTGAAATTTGAAGCAAGAATCCTCTTGCAATCATCTATGAGTCTCTTTGCTCGTATAATGAAACGATCATCCACATAAAGCATAATAATAAGAGGATCATCTTCATCCACAATGAAGTAAAGGTTGGGACCCACTTCACTCTTCTTGAAATCCATCTTCTACTAGTATGTATCAATCCTTGAATACCAAGATATGGAAGCTTGCTTCAGTCCATATAATTCCTTCTTAACTCTACAAACATGAGAATGTATCCCATGAAAATCAAAGCCCCATGGATGATCAATTTACACCTCCTCCTGTAAGAGACGATTTAGAAGTGCAGTCTTCACATCCATATGATGGATCTTCCAACCCATCTCTACTACAATGGAGATAACTACCCTAATCGAGGTATATCTAGAAATCAAAGCGAAGGTTTCATCATAATCAACTCCCTCTACTTGTGATAACCCTAGAGCCACAAACCAATCCTTATACTTATCAATTCTTCCATCAACACCATACTTGATTTTATAGAGCCACTTATAAGTCACCACTAACTTCCCCTCAGGTCTCGGAACCATCTCCCACGCATCATTCTTCTTGATGTAATTGTACTCTTCCACCATACTATCCTTCCAAACCTGTTGATTTGTTGCCTCCTCAAAAGTGGAAGGATCATACCCCCTAATGTTTCTCTCCATCGTTAAATAGCTGCAAAATATTTCTGGAGGTTTACTCTCCCTCACAGCCTTCTTGGGATTCCCCACAGATCCCTAAGCTTCCTTCAAAGTGTCTTGAATCCATTTTGTCTTACTATTATCTAAAGTAGCATCCTATGGAGGGGAATCCTCCTCGCCAATCCCACCACCTAAAGAATGAGTACCTAAAGATGATGGTCTTGTGCTCATTTGAGAACCAATATACTGAGAAACATCACCCCATGATCTAGTAATCTAAGGACCAGTGATCTATGACCCTGTCACCTATGAACTAGTCGTCTCTAAAGAAAGTGGTCCTAAACTCTGTGACACTTTACTCTGTGATGGACTGACCTGAAGCTAAAGAGTCTGTTGCTCCCCCTGATCAACATCCGGTGACATCCTAAAGGCTATATCATCCTCATATCTCACATTCCATCAAATAATTGTCTTCCTCAAAGAGGGGATGTATATGCGAAAATCCTTTGAGGTCTTGTTATACCCAACAAAAATGACCTTTTATGTTGTGGATTCTATATTTTTTCTCTTCTCAGAAGGGAAATTTTAATATGTAAGGAACCCAAATATACTAAAGTTCCAAACCTTAGGTTTCTTCCTAGATAAAGCCTCCTCGAGAGTCTTGTTCCCCAAAAATCTACGTGGAATCATATTCTACAAATAAAGTACAGTGTTGCATGCCTCAGTCCAAAGAAAGAGTGGTAACCCCTGATCATGTAGCATGGATCTCGCATCCCTAACAATGGCCATGTTCTTTCTCTTAGAAACCCCATTCTTCTATGGGTTGTAAGGAACTTTCAATTCTCTCTTAATTCCTTCTCTTGCACAAAAGTCATTGAATTCATTGGAGGTATACTCACCCCCATTGTATGATCGCATCACTTTTATTTTGTTCTTAGTTTGGTTCTCCACAAGAGATTTTAACTCTTGGAACTGTTGGAAGACATGTCCTTTGGTATTCATGAAGAAAATCCAAGACTTCCTAGAGAATTCATCAATGAATGTGACATAATACACAAATCCACTCAAAGATACATAAGACATAGGACCACATACATAAGAATGAGTTAGATCAAGAATAAGTGTTACTCTGCTATCACTTCTTGGAAAAAGTTCTTGGTGTACTTCCCCAGAGCACACCTCCTGGTGCTCTGTACTGAAATCCAGTACCCCGATAACAATATCTCTCAATATCTTCAAAGCCTCATGATGCAAATAGGCCATTTTCCTATGACATAGCTCACAAAGGTCATTGTTGTTGGTACTATGTATCAATTCTCTAGCTAGCTGAAACATGAGCTTGTACAAATTATCATGTCAGATCCCAATCACTTTGGCCAAAGTGACATTGGATCCATTAGGATACAAGAGCACCTTTCCATCATGGAACAACACCTCATATCCCCTACTCTCAATATTGGAAACTGACATCAAGTTCTTCTTCAAGCCTGGAACATATAGAACATCTCTCACCAACATGGGAGGTAAGGACTCCCTCTAAAAGGATATTGTCCCACTACCAGCTACCTTGACCACTGATTCATCTCCAAGCACCACCTCAAGATCCCCAATCTCTATTAGATATGTGAAATACTCATGAACATCTGTCATATGGCGGGAGGCTCTGCTATAAATATACCAAATACTAGTAGATGTTGCTCTACAGGAAAGACACACCAACAATGAATAATCCTTCTCGAACCTATGGGAAATATCCTCCACATATGTTGAAGCTATTGTCTTCTTGTTCTGCTTATTAGGACATTGTCCAACATAGTGCCCAAACTTATGACATGAAAAGCAATTGTCCTTATTCCCTTCCCCCTTATGCTTGTTCCCACCCTTGGAATCCTTCTTGGAATTATTCTTTCCTTTAGTTACAAGTACCACATTCTCCCCATCCTTACCATTGGATGAACTCCCTTGCACTATCCTCTTTGAGTTTCCTTCTGTATGAAATCATCCCAAAGACAATGCCACTTGGGAAAAATTTCCCTTGAAACAATTCCCTAAACAAAGATAGCCCATTTTATGGTCACCCCATTCAAAGCACTCCTCACAAGTTCATTGTCAACAGCAACACCAAGTTCATTCCTCATGATGCAGTGATTTTCCAAGGGTCGTAACTTTTGACTTGGTTATCTATTAGGGTTGAAATTTTACAGGGAGTTGCATCTCGCAGATTTCACTATCATGTTGATTTGATCATTGAGATCAAACATCGTTTCAATACTTTTGCAGGGCCAAATTCCTTCATATAAGGCCTCAAATTGGGGTTTTAGTGGTTTTATAGGAATTTTAAAAATTTTAATTATCAGTTATTTCTTATATTATGAACTTAATCAAAAGAGAGATTTGACAAATATTGTTTCTCTAGTTAGCACTTAGTTATTGGTCAGTTTTAGAGTCATGTGATAATTTCCTAAAATTAGTTGTTTTCGAAAATCTCAGATAGTAGTTATAAGGGGTTGAACTTCCATTGTAATAGTTTGTATAGAGAAGGAATAAAAGAGAGTTATTTTCCATTCTCATGTTTTTGCATGGTTTTTAGATCTTTTTAATGAACCCAAGTTTATTGGTTACATCATCTGGTATCAGAGTAGGGTATCTTTCTCAGATGCACAAAGATATGTAAAACCTCCAGACACAAGTAGAATATATTACAAATGTGCTAACTAGTCAGACAATAATACAAAGAGAAGTCTTTGATGAGGGGATAACTCAAGGAGATGTAAATCAAAATAGAGAAGATGAAGAGGAATAATTAGATTGCATGAATTTTGACAAAAGGATGCCCAGTGCTCTAGAGAGGAGAAATGATAGGAACAAGATGGAAGTTTCAGAATATGCATGGAATCGTAAACAAGAGGAGTTAATAGATTGGATAAATTCCATGGAAATTTATTTAGAATGGAAACCTATGAAGAGGAAAAGAAGGTGAAATTTTCATGCACCAAGTTGAATGGTCACACCATGATTCAGTGGGATCATGTGCAGAAAGATAGAGAAAAAAAAATAAAAAAATACAAAATTAGGACCCGGAGCAAGATGGAAAAAAATTTATGGGAAATTCTTATGCCTCTGGACTATGACTAGAACCTTTTTCATAGATTTCATAACTTGAAGAAAAACATGTCCACCATGTAGGAACTCACAAACAAGTTTTATCAGTTATCCATTTGCGTGGATCACCAGGAAACTGATGAGCAACTGGATGCAAGGTATGTGAATTGTTTAAATTTTGTATTCAAGATGAACTAAGCATGCATATAGTTAGAAGCATGGAAGAGGCATACCAATTATCCTTAAAGGATGAGGAAAATAAAAACCAACAATTTTATCAAAGGAATAGAGGAGTAAGGAGGGGCACATCGTGTACCTCATGGGCTGGTTTTAACTATGGCAGAGGTAAATCATCCCAAGGAGATGAGAAAGAAGAAGATACTTGAAAAGGTAACATAAATCAACCATGGGGAAGAGGATTTCATAGGGGTAGAGGTTATGGTGGTGGCATAGGAGGATCTTATGTGTATTTAAGGTGTGGTATAGAGGGTCATCGAGCATTTTAATTCCCAAATTATAACATGCAAGATCCGAAGAAAGGAAAAAAACCTATTTTTAACTTAGTCCAAGTTGAGAATGAAGGAGAAGGAGATAAATATGAAGTCCCTAATAATATGGGGGGGAGTCTCATGATACAAAGGTCAATGGTGATTCATGAAAAACATAAAAGTTGGAGTAGTGACAATGAAGATTCTTGGCTTCAGAAAAATATTTTTTGAACCAGATGCACTTTCGGGGGAAAGGTATGTCAGGTTATTGTTGATAGTGGTAGTTGTGAGAATATGGTTTCCAAACATATGGTAGATAAGTTTAAATTACACTTTCAAACACATCCCCATCTTTACCAAATTACATGGTTCAAAAAGGAGAATGAAGTCACCATTAATAAAATATGTTTTATCAAGTTTCCCATCAGTAAGACTTATAAAGATGGAGTATGGTGTGATTTCATTCCAATGGATGCATGTCATCGGTTATTAGGGAGACCTTGGGAATATGATATAAAATTCATGCATGATGGAGGAAAGAATACCTACACCTTTTGGAAGGATGGATCGAAAGTCATCTTATTGCCCCTTAAGGATGAGGGAAAAACTAAGAATATGTTGTCAGAAAGTGAGTTTCTTAAGGAAATGAAGGAAACGAGATTTTTCTATGCATTAATAGTGCAAAAAGGAGTCTTGGAAGGAATACAAATTCCTAATGAAGTGGCCAAGTTACTAGAAGAATATGTTGATGTTATCCCTATGAACTACCTGATGGTCTTCCACCAAAGAGGGATATTCAACATCACATTTATCTAATACTAGGATCATCTTTACCTAATCAAGAAGCCTATAGGATGAGTCCTACACAACATGCAAAGCTCAACTGACAAGTGACAGAACTTATAAATAAAGGTTTGGTAAGAGAAAGCATGAGTCTTTGTGATGTACCAACATTGTTGACTCCCAAAAAGGATAATACATGGAGGATGTGTACAGATACCTAAAAAATTAATAAAATTAGCATCAAATATCAGTTTCCTATACCGTTCTTGGACGACATGATGGATGTGCTATCTAGAGCTAAATATTTTAGTAAGATTGATTTGTGAAGTGGATACTACTAGATCCGTATTCACGAAGGGGATGAATGGAAATCTGCCTTCAAGACCATGGATGGAATATATGAATGGATGATGATTCCATTCGAGTTGTCAAATGCACCTATTAATTTCATGTGGTTGATGAATACTATGCTTAGACCTTATATTTGTAAGTTTCTTGTCATTTATTTTGATGACATCCTAGTTTTCAGTAACAACAAAGAAGATCACTTGCAGTGTTTAAGAATTATATTGGATGCATTGAGAAAACATAAACTTTATGCAAACTTGAAGAAATGTATGTTCCTAAAAGAAATTTTGGAAACTTGGGTTTTTTCATCTTGGCAGAAGGATTCAAGATGGATTCAGAGAAGGTCAGAGAAATTTTGGAGTTTCCTAATCCTAGGAGCATAACAGAGGTAAGCATTTTTCATGGGCTTGCTACCCTTTACCAAAACATAATTCAAAATTTTAGCAGTATTGTAGCACCCATAACATATTGCACCAAAGGAAAGACATTCATGTGGACCAATGAAGTTCAGGAAAGTTTTAAGTTTCTAAAGAAGAAGGTAACTGAGGCACCCATATTAGCTTTACTAGATTTTGATTAAGTGTTTGAGGTAGACTTTGATGCTTCACATGTAGGCATTGGAGTTGTACTTAGCCAAGAAGGTAGACCAATTGAATTCTTTATTGAAAAGGTTAATGATATAAGAAATAACTACTCCACATATGATGTAGAATTTTATGCAATTGTGCAAGCATTGTGACATTGGAGGAATTATTTAGTGCCTAAAGAGTTTTTGTTATTTACCAATCACATTGCATTAAAATATGTAAACACCCAAAAGAAATTGAAAAATAGACATGAAAAATGGGTCTCTTTCTTACAAGGATACACCTTTGTTCTAAAGCACAAATCAGGATGGTAGAATCAAGTTGCAGATGCTTTGAGTCGGTGCAATGTTCTTTTGACAACCATGGAAAATCAAGTAATTGGGTTTGTTGCATTAAAGGATCTCTATGTGTCTAATAATGATTTTTGGGAGATTATGGAACAGTTGAAGAATCTAGTCGCTAGGAACATGGATCTTAATCAGGGTGAATATTTTATGCAAGATCGATACCTACTCAAAGGAAAACAACTATGCATTCCAATTGGTTCAATGAGGGAAAATATTATTAGAGACCTTCACAGTAGTGGTTTGGGATGAAATTTTGGAAAGGATAAGATGCTATGCTTAATCGAAGATAAGTATTATTGATCGAAGATGAAAAAGGATATAACCCGGTATGTGGCATGGTGTAGGATTTTCCAAATGGCTAAATGACATTCAAAGAACACAAGGTTCTATATGCCATTACCAGTGCCCATAGGCCCATGGATAGATATGAGCATGGATTTTGTGTTGGGGCTCCAAAACACACAATGAGGTAATGATTCTATTTTTGTGGTTGTTGATAGGTTCTCTAAAATGACTCATTTCATTCCTTACAAGAAAACTAGTGATGCATTGAGGGTGGCAGAATTGTTTTTTTTCAGAAGTTGTTAGATTGCGTGGGGTGCCAAAAACTATTATCTCTGATAGAGATACTCGGTTCTTGAGTCAATTTTGGAGGACTTTATGAAAGAAAATGGGGACTAAATTACAGTTCAACAATGACTATCACCCCCAAAAAGATGGGAAAACCGAGGTAGTAAATGAGAGTTTGGGAAGCTTGTTACAGAGCATTGTTGGAGAGAATTCCAAGTAGTGGGATTTGGATTTACCTCAAGAAGAATTTTCCTACAATAGTTCAGTGAATAGATATATAAGAAAATCTCCATTTCAATTTGTTTATGTTAGATATCCTATGGGTGTCCTAGATTTGGTGTAGCTACCACTTGGGGATAGGATCAACGATGATGGGGAAGCATTTGCAGAACACATTCAACATTTGCAACAATATGTGAGACAAAAACTGCAGGCCAATAATGAACATACCAAAATTATAAAAGATGCTCATCGACCATACCAAGTATTCAATGAAGGTGATTTGGTGATGATTTATTTATGGAAAGAATGGTTTCCTAGAGGAACCTACCACAAGTTGAAGTACAAGAAAATTGGTCCTTACAAGATTCTTAAGAAAATCAATGAAAATGCTTATAAGGTTGATTTACCATCTTATATCGATATATCCCTTGTGTTTAACATTTCTTATTTGTATATATTCCATTTGGACAATCTAGGTGATGATAGTGAGGCAGAGGTGGATTGGCAACATGCCATTTTGAGCAAGAAAAAAGAAAAAATTGTGCATGTTTTAGATAAGAAGACCCTTTATACTCGACAAGGTCAATACAACCAATATCTAGTCCAATGGGAAGGTGTAGCACCAACAGAGAGTACGTGTATTATATAGGGGGGACTTGTTGAACCTAGATCCTGATAAGTGGCAGCAATTTAAAGACAGTAACTTGCAGGATTTTTGTTCTTTTCAATCAACGGAGAATGATGTAGGAAATTTGTTGGGATTTTTTGAGGGTCATAAATTTTGACTCGATTATCCATTTGGGGTGAAATTTGGGATTTGCATATTGAATATTTCACTGCCATGCATCTTTGATCCTTTAGATAAAACATTGTTTCAACACTTTTCCAGGGCCAAATTCCTTCATATAAGGCCCCAAATTGGGGTTTTAGTGTTTTTACGGGAATTTTTAAATTTTTAATTATCAGTTATCACTTAGTTTATGAACTTAATTAGAAACGTGAGTTGAAAAATAGTGTCTCTCTAGTTAGCTCTCAGTTATTGTCCATTTTTATATTCATGTGAGAATTTCCCAAAATTAGATGTTTTTCTGAAATTAGTTGTTTTCGAAAATCTCAGATAGTAGTTATAAGGGGTTGAACTTCCATTGTAATAGTTAGGATGGAGAAGGAATAAAAAAGAGTTATTTTCCATTATCGTGTGTTTGCATGGTTTTTAGATCTTGTGAATGAATCCAACTTTTTTGGTTACATCACCTCACTTGAGTTATCTTGGTAAGATAGGTGGAAACATTTTAAGTCATCATCATGTTAATGCTCTTCATTTTTTCCTTTAATACCATTTTATGGTTTTCATTGGAACTTTGGTAAAGTTTAGTTAAGGAATCCCACATCTCATAAGAATTGGATTTCCCTATCACATGGTCCTTGATGGCATCAACGATGATTATTTTAGACTGAATATTATTCTTAGTGTAAGCGGCCAAAAGAGTGGCATTTGTAGGCATCGTCACATGATTGTTTTGTGTGTTCTCCACAATGTCCCATAACTCACACTCCTACAGAAGCAACATAATCCTTTCCTTCCATGAGATGAAATTAGCATCTCCATCCAATATGTCCTCAACCCTCAAATCAATGGCCATTAACCCTCACAACTGAAACAAAAGTCCAAAATATCTACTTGGTGACGTACCTCTCTCCCTCAAAAAATTATATGTTCTTTGTGGCTGGTATATTTCTGCTCTTTCCCACTTTGAAGCTTTGATATCATGTAGAAATTTAGACCTCAGCCCAGTTTCAAGTCTCAATGACATTCATCATAGTTTAATGCCCAATCCACATTGCATTTTCTTTTGTAAATTAGTTAACATATAAAAATAAATCATAATAGGAAACACATGAATTCTGCTACAACCATAAATGAAAAAAATAAATGCACTCATACAGAAAATAACACAGATATTTTTGGTCAAAATAAACCCTTGAAAAACCCACAAGGGGAAAACCAGTGAGAGAGGGGAAGATTTAATTATTCAGAGCTCAGAGAGAATTTATTTTACAACAATCATCTTCAGAAATAAAAAGTACATACTTATCTCTAAAAATGAGCCAGGAAATCTCCTCAAAATCTATGCCAAACACCTCGAAATTTGTGCCAAAATTTCTTGTACGATTTGTATAGTGAAACTCGATTTTAATGCTTGTAAATGTATGATGTCTAAGAATGTGTGCTGGAACAGAATACTCAATTTTTGTGCTGAAGATGTTGTATGGCAGGCTTGGAATGCATGCTAACTCCTCATAAATTAATGGTGTACGACCTCATCAATTTATGTGAAACTATCCAACAGTATGACCTCTCAGAAATTTGTACTATACAACTACATTAATTGTTTAAATATTCCTCAAGATGTGTTCTATAAATTTCCTTGGGAATCATGCCTCTAGCAACAACTTTGACCTCTTCTCTATCTTGACTCTCTCTTTCACTTCTTAAAATTCTCATGAAGAATGACAAATGAGTGCGCCCTCTTTCCCTAGATAGACTCATGAGGGGAAGGTGAAGAGTCACATGATCCAATGGTGGATATTAGATATTGGGTCATTGAGATCAATGGTAATGATTTAGTGTCTTTTAAGTCACCCACTTCACAAATATTCTCAAAGTCACTTTTAACTTTATTTCTCATCAAATTAATGTACTAGGTACCACCTTGCACACTTTCTCACATGTTAGGTGCCTAGGTGATGTGAGAAAAACTTGTCCTAGGTACACTTTGTAACACTTTCCTTATCTTGAATAATTTATATGAGGCTTGTTCATGCACTGTAAATAGAGAGATAAGTAAATGTCTCTCTTAGATGTAATTTCTACATGTACTCATAGTTACTATAACATTTGTCTTGAATTGAATAATTACATGGTGTAAGCAAATAATTATTAATCTTTGATATATCAGGGTCCATTGGAAAGAAGAAAACATCTCATTCGTATGGAAATTCATTGAGAATATTGTATATTTTCATTGAATCTACCAAATATTTATCAAACTACCTCCCTTGGAAAATTCCTTGGACTACTAGAATAATTTTTCACTCATAGATGTTTTCTGATCATTAAGATTTGAGAACAAGTTCATCCTTAGGTAGTACCCTCATGGAACTTTTCGCTTCATTATTATTCTATTGATAGTGATATTGTATTTATTGATATGTTCTTTATTTACTTCTTAGAACTATCATGAAGTATTGAGAATAGAATGAAATTCCAATGAAAAATTAGCATAGATCCATCTTAACCACAGATATATCAAAGCATCGAGAGGGATCAATTTTTTTGAGGTGCAAACCTTTTAAGGGAAAAAAAATTGAGGAAGGTTTTCACCTCGATGGATTTGATCCCTCTTGACGATTGATAGACCAAAGTTTAAGATGGATCTACACTGGTTGTGGTCATGTTCCATTGCGTGTAACTCATGTAGGTAGAATAATACATTTTCCATGTAATAAAGGATGACATTAGTTAATAAGGCCTATTTAATAATGTGAACAAGTCTAATGTAAGAAGACTTAACAAAATCTGTTGGACACACCTACCACACTTAGAGGGGAGGTGAATGAGTATGGGACTCTTTATCCCAAAACTTCCCTCTTACACAAAACTCATTAGTTAGCATTCAACATTTTACTGATTACTCATTGCTATCATTTATAAATAGTTAGATGTGAACACATATCAGTAACATATATCAACAATATATCATCAACAAATCATCACCACAAGGAACACAAAGAACACAAGATATATGTACAATTTTCTTTTTATTACGGACTACAATCCTTGGGTTTTTTTAGCAACAACTGAATAGAGTACAACTCTACAAGAGCACCAGCTCTATAATGCAAGACTCAACTTACATCCTCAACACCAACTGAGATGAGGCAACAATCCTTAATGGATATCAATCTGCAATAGGTACATGACCTGTCAGTAGTGCATCCTATGTGTGTACACGCCTTGGTTCACTACAACCTGCGCATGTACGCAGCCAGTGTATACAACAACCTTCGTATCAATTATGAGCTCTTAGGGTTTTTCACTTCAAGATCAAATCAGATCCTCTGCAACCAATTTATCATTCTCTTCTATCTCTCACTGTCCAAACTGACCACCAGGCAGTCACAACACATCCAATCTCTCCAATAGCTTACTCATTCTCCACAACCAATCAATATGAATGCTAACTCAATCATGTATAAGAAAATAGTATACCATAGAAATCATATCAAAACAGAATCACAAGAGTACTGCTCACTCCATCAACCAACATAGACCACATCACAGCAGCCATACCAAGAATTCTCTAAGCATTCACAACACAACAATCTATACTATCCAGCAAGACAATAATGTAATCATACCGGTGTCTCAGTGACATATATGAGCCCATAGAATGCAGATCTGGAACCTGCTTCAATGTTCAACAACTTGTCATTATCTCAACCACAAATATCCATGATTTTATCCACTGTACGCTCCCTATACACTGACATCCTGCGTACTGTATGCACCCTATACATAGACAACTTGCGTATACATACCCTATACACAGACAACTTGCATATACGTACCCTATACACAGACAACCCGCGTACGCACCAGAAAATAGGGTTTTTCAGTAATTCCAAGAATTTTTCCGTCATGATCTCAGACTTTCCGAAACTACAATGTGTCCATGAGATCTTCCTCATGCTCTCTTTCTCAAAATATATCTTCAATCATGCTCAAGAGATCCACACCAAAGATGCTCTCACAAGAAGCTCTCCATTGATCCACAAAAAGGATGATTTGCAGGAGTCCATAGATATCTTATTTATACTTTCATCCTCTAGGTCACTTAACCCATTTCCAGGTCACTTAACCTATTTTCCTTATTTTATGGTTAACCACTTTCCATAAATAGAAAGTTCTCCAATACTTTATCATTTAAATATTCCTTCTTGATTTTTTCACCTTACTTTATCATTTCTTGATTTTGTCACTTCTCTTTATTATTTAAATAATCCACCTTGAATTTGTCACTTTAATTTATCATTTAAATAATGATTTCTTATTTTCAATCACTTTGACTTCTTTGACCTTTTGGGGATTCAAGCTAACATGTGAGGGTCCTCCAATTTCGTAAGGCCATAACTCTCAAACTGTGAAGAGTTATGTGACATTCCACATACCACTAGAAATGGAATGACAAGAACTATCCATATAGGATAGTTTCACCAACAAATTCATTGATCTTCATCTCATTATTCCACATACAAGAATGGGTCCTCCAACCATTCTTCTAGGATAACTCAATCCGCAAAGCATCTTCTCATGAGGGCTTTCACCATAAGGGGACCACTTTGGAGTTCATCAATTTGTGCACCTTATCAATAATGATAAGACAATAATGAGTCATCTATACATTTTTTCAACAATGCATCATATACCAATAAAACCACATCGATCCATATTCATCATGTATCAATGACAACTCATTGATCCATATTCATCTATGCATTCTTGTCAAGGACAATACATATTATTTTACATCAATCATCAATCAATCAATCATTTTACATCAATAAATCAAACCATTGGCATCAATGACAACAGGATCCAACAATATCCTCCTTTGGCATTGATGGCAATACCAACATTGATGTCAACACCAATTACCAAGCATTGATGTCAACATGTAGATAAGGCATGCTCTACATCAATAGTCAATGTGACTATCTCTACCCATCAATAAACATCAATCACATCAATGTGATTAACTATACCCCTTTGACATCAATGGCAAAGGGCCATTCTCCTCTTGGGGCTCCTCCCCCTATCTAAGTGCCTTTGATCTTCCTCTGAAAAACATCTCCCCTTTTGAACAAGGGATATCACTCTGATGTAATGCTAAAGATACATCGAACATACTCCCCCCGTGACCATTTCTCCCCCTGAAATTATGCTTCTGTGCTCTTTATTCAAGTATAGGGATCTTTTCTAGGTAGGCATCTGATAAATATCTCCTCCTAGAATCATGTGAAGAAGAATGATTCCCTGTATGGATATGTCTCCCCTATCTTCTCTGCAAGATGAACAATGTGCTACCATATAACGATCCTTGGACCTATTCATGCATAAAACTCATGCCATACCAAGGATCATGAAGCAAAAGATATGTCAACAATGAAATAAAGAATCATGAGCAAAATATCAACCAAGTACATCCTGTACAAAAATGTGTGCTCATCATGCATAACACCTATGTACATCAACCATGTACATCAACATTATGCAATGTGCCAAAAGATATCATCCATGGAATGTATCAATCATATGCCTCTATCAACATGCCAACATGTGCATCTACCAATATGCCAACCATGTGCATCCACCAATATTCCAACCATGTGAATATTCCAATATGCCAACAATGTGCATCTACCAACATGCCAACCATGTGTAATATCACTCATGATATGTCTCCATCATGAACAAAGTATCATAAAAAAATACCAATTGTTGTGCTAATCAAGAAATACCAATGGTGTAGTATCATCAAGCATATGACATATATGAGTGTACCAAAACATATACACCATCATGCACCAATACCACAAAATGATGAATCACATATATGTATGTCAAATCCTCCATAAAACATGTGCCAATCAAACTGCTAGTAGGTGCCTCTACCAATGTACTAGAAAAGTATAAATCATGCATCAACTATAGATCAACAATGATGTACAACATGATCACCTCATCAACTCACCAAACACATGTCCCAATGTGTAGCCCATCCATATGTCAAATTCATGCATCAAGCCTTCCAACAAGTACGCTTCCAATACATCATCAAGATATATCACATGACCAACTTGTCATAACTTCATTGTCATAACCAACATTGTTCTTCAACAGAAAATGCATCAATCCATACTCATGGGTTAGTGCCATGCACCCAAGATTTTATTTTACATCATCACCTTACATAATCCAATATAGACTCATGAAAACTTGCAACAAATAGTTTCAGAACCTGCAACACAGAGTTATACGATCATATCAAGTTGCAACTCATGTGCATTGTCTTTTTCCCAAGGCTTTACCACATATACACGGTCTGCTACACAACAACTCACATATGTACGTGACCTATACAAGTTCATCATGTGTATGTACACGAATGATACCACTGTCACCCACGTATGCTTCAGTAGATGACTTACTTGAGTTTCCCTTCAGTCTTTCATTCTATTATGGTTGCTTTGTCTTCTTCAACCACTTTTGTAGATGCCCCTACTCATCAGAACTTGAGCTCTGAGCATCTATCTTTTCAAATATGTCTCCTTTCCTTACTTCATTCCTTCTTCTAGCCATGTTTTTTGAAGTCCTCATCATGTATTTTCTTCTTGTCTTCCATCACTCCTGGGATTTGTGGCCAAATCCACTTCAGTTGTAGCATCTCATGGTGTTACAGTGAACAACAATGTGTCCTAATTGATCACATCTCCAACACCTCATGGTGTTATAAAATATTCCATTATATCTCCTTTCATAATATATACATTCAAAAGCTTTGTGACCATATCCATTACATGAATAACAATGCCCATGAAAAATACTTTCATACCTTTGCTTTGGTGTCCCAAGAATAGCTTCTTGAT
>JZKD02S1744270.1:203984-226251 GCA_000966675.3 Picea glauca | reverse complement strand
ATAACATTACTAATCTAAATTACAACTAATGGCCTAAAGCTGACATAAATAAAATAACATTACTAATCTAATATGCCCCAATTAAGAGGTAATGAGCCAATATTAGGGCTTAACAAGTTATGTGACAATCCACATACCACCGGAAATGGCATGACAAGCACTATCCATCTAGTATAGTTTCACCAACAAATTCATTGATCTTCATCTCAGTATTCCACATAAAAGCATGGGTCCTCCAACCATTCTTCTAGGATAACTCAATCCACAAAGCATCTTCTAGTGAGGGTTTTCACCATAAGGGGACCACATTGGAGTTCATCAATTTGTGCACCTTATCAATCATGATAAGACAATAATGCGTCATCTATACATTTTTTCAATAATGCATCATATACTAATGAAACCACATCAATCCATCTTCATCATATATCAATGAAAACTCATTGATCCATCTTCATCTATGCATTATTATCAAGGAAAATACATATTATATTACATCAATCATCAATCAATCAATACTTTGACATCAATCAATCACTTGACATCAATCAATCAAACCATTGGCATCAATGACAACATGATCCAACAAAATCTTCCACTTCTTGAAAGATCTTCCTATAGAATGTTCTTTAGAAAATAGAATTAGTATAACTAGGAGTAGAAGGCATGATAAAGTATTTTCTTGATAATTATTGTAAAAGCATTTTTCTCTACTATAGGTTTCCCCCTTGAAGAGAAAAGTGAACTTGAATTTATTTCAATAAAGGCATCATTATTTGTGTTGTTATTCCCTATATTTTGTTTTTCCACTGGTATTTGCTACAATATTTATGTTTATGCTTATTATAATACATCTGGTACCTTACAAGTGGTATCAAAGCTCTTTCCTCTGTAGAAATTGTGGGAATTGTTTTTCTGGGGTAGAGACGTGTATCGTTTGTGTCTTTAAAGCACAAAGATTTGTCATTTAGAGAGTAAAAATACGGCTAGGGAAGAGTACACATAGGAAATACAGATGGTTTGATGGGGCTATTCAAAACAAACATTTCACCTTTTAGGAAACCTTTATAACCCCTGTTGGTACCCCTTCAAGTAGTACCGCATAAGATAGAATCTGTACACGACCATCATTCTCACATACCATCAAGTATATAGGGAGTCCCATATATATCCTACAACCAACTCTATATCAACGGATATGTCGCCTAAATACTATAGTGACACTAATAAAAAGCACTCAGGAAGACACTCACTAGTACCTGAGTAATTGAGTAGTACAACTAAGGGTATGGATGAGCCTCCTTAGTTGGTTCCCTGAGATATTGGGTCGAGTACTATTGTTCGACCCTGCACATATATCAAAGATATATAGCACAAGGAAAATTGTTGTCTGTAGGAACCCTGAAAAACCTAACCCATGGTAAAGAAACATAACAACAAAGAAACATAAGGGAAATTTTGTCGCGCAACCATGCCTCTTGCATCCATGATGTGAAATTCCTACACAGTTTTTTCTATTAAGAATTTGGGAATTTTGTCACTTTAGTATTTTTCAAGTAGGAATAAAACTTTGTAGGAGTAAAAAAGAAAAAAGAGAAAAAACGAGTATAGTGGTCCCACTGGCACAATTATTCGGGACCTATCTCATATGATTCCTCTTTTCACCCTAATTGTCATGGTACCTATCTCTTGTAAGCCTTTTTTTCCATGGACCAAACCACCCTTCCCAACACCCTTATTTTCCACCTATCCCATTGAATTAATTTTTTCACCCAATTTTCCATGATACCCCTCACTTGTAACCCTTTTTTTCGGTGCAGACCAACTTGCCCATTTTTTCCTCTTCACTAATGTCTCTCACCCGCGACCAAGAAAACAATACTTTGATTGTCGAAAACAACCAGAAAAAGGATGACATCAAGCACATCAATTCCAATATTATCTCTCTGAATTCCAATTTTGAGACCCTCGAGGACCAATATATCTCCCTCAAGGACCAATATGACACCATCAATGCTACACTCGACAAATTGGTGAGTAGATCCCTGAACCCTAGCTCCTATGGAAAACCTTCCTATCAGGAAGAAACTGAATATTCCCCTTTCCATGACCCTCATTCCCATCACTTTCATCGTGACCCTTATCTTCCCATATTTGATGTCAATAAATTTGATGGCTCGAATCCCACTAGCTGGGTCACTCAAATGGAAAATTATTTTTCTTTGCATGACATTATTGATGAGTTGGACATTTTTTTTTATAGTGTTCTCTATCTATATCTTAAACATTGGAAATGGAGGAAATGGAATAAAAATGCACACCAAGAGTATGTTTCTTGGACATGGTTTGTCACAAAGATTTATGAATGCTTTGACATAGAAACCCACCATTTATTCCATTTGACCAAGTTGAAATAGTCTGGAAGAGTTGAAGAATTTAAAACTACCTTTTATCACGTGGCTTTCAAAATGGAGGGAATGTTTGATGCCTTCTTCAGAAAATTCTTTAGTAGTGGCCTTAAGGATGAAATTTGCACCTAGGTCCTCATGGCATGCCCCCATACTTGTTTGGAAGCTACTAAATGTGCCAAGGAAGCACAACAGATTGTCTCTTCCAAAAATATAAAACCTTCCTTTATTGCTCACCCTCAAACCACCAATTCCTCCCCTTCTACTACTCCTCTCAAGATTCAGAAATTAACTAGGGTAGAAATTCCTGAATGCCAACTCAATTTCCTTTTTTATAATTGTGATGATAAATGTTTTCTATGGCACAAGTGCAAAGAGCATAATATTTTTATGGATATTTATGAGGATGTTTTTGATGATGATTCTTATGTTTCACCTATTGAAGAGATACCCCATGCATATTATCCTACTCTAGCCTCTAACCCTCAAGAAGTTGAACTGTTAATTTAACTTAACGTCCACATTGGCCTCTCTTCTCCCCAAACCCTCAAGTTAATTCACTACATTAAACATGGAAATTCATCATCCTAGTTGAAAATGGAGGCACCCATATTTTTATCCATTGCGACATTCCCCAAGAATTCAATTTCTATATCCATGTAGTCAACAATTTTCAGGTCATGATCGCCAATGGTGGTTCCATGAAATGTGGAGGGTGTTGTGAAAATGTGCACGTACAAATTGGTCAGTACCATCTGAAATATCATATGTTTTCTATAGACATGGGAGGTTGTGACATAGTGCTTGGTGTTGAATGGTTATGCATTCTCGGGCCCATTACCATGGATTTTAAGGACCTCATCTTGGAATTCCAATAGCATGGACAACAATATAAGTTCCAAGGAATCACAACAAGATCATCTGAGATCAATAACTCCCACCAAATGGAAAAGATACTAAAAAAAGGTCATTGTGGAATTTTTTCCCAACTCAATTCTATCCAAGCCATTGAGACACCCTATGTGAATCCTGACCACCAATCTATACTCTTCTGACACCAAGATATTTTTAACACCCCCCATAGAATTATCCCTTCCTGCGGTGTCCATGATCATTCCATTTCTCTAGTCCCAAGCAATATTCCTCCTAATGTTTACCCTTATCGTCATCCCTTTTCCTAGAAAAAAATGAAATTGAGAAAATTGTTCAAGAATTTCTAGAAGCAGGTGTTATCCATCAGAGTACCAACCCCTATTCTTCTTCAGTATTCATAGTACTCAAGAAATAAGGAACTTTGTGCACGAGTCCTAATTTTCGTTCCTTAAACAAAATCAAAATCAAGAAAAAAAAATTCATCCCTATCATTGATGACCTTTTGAATGAATTGAGTGGTTCTCATTACTTTACCAAACTTGATCTCCATTTTGGCTACCACCAGATAGGTATGAAGGAAGAAGGCATTTCCAAGATGGCATTTAGAACCCATGAGGGTCACTATGAGTTATTGATCATGCCCTTTTTCCTATGTTTTTCTCCCTCCACTTTTCAAATTCTCATGAATCATGTATTTTTTCCCTTCCTCCATCATTTTTTCTTAGTTTTCTTTGATTATATTTTCATCTATAGTAAATTGTGGCAAGCCCATCTCACCCATGTGGATGAATTTCTCCATTTACTATCTAAGAACCAACTTTTTCTCAAATATTCTAAATGTCCTTTTGGAGCCTCTGAAGTTGAGTACATAGGTCATATTGTTAGAAAGGATGGTGTACAGGTGGATCCTAAGAAAATTGAAGCTATGAAGGATTGGCCTTTCCCTAAAAATATTAAAATATTGTGTAGTTTCTTGGGTTTAATGGGCTATTATCACAAGTTTGTTTAGAATTATGGAAATATTTCCTTTCCTATCACAACTCTCCTTAAAAATAATGCATTCAATTGGACATTTGAAGTTAATCACTCCTTTTAGGCTTGAAAGATTCTATGTGCACAACTCTTGTCCTTACACTACTAGAATTCACCAAGACTTTTTTCCGAGAATGTGATGCATCAGGGAAAGGAATTGGGGAAATCCTCATGCAAGATGTTTGGCCTTTGGATTTTACTAGAAAACAAGTTTTAGAGAGACATTTGGGCCAATAAATCTATGAAAAGGAAATGTTGGATATTTGGCATGCAATGGATCTTTGACGTTCTTATCTATTGGAACACCACTTTCGAATTAAAACTAATAATTGTGGCCTCAAGTATTTTTCTGGAACAAATAATCTCCTCCCCATAGGAAAAAAAATGGGTGACCAGGTTGTTTGGGTATGATTATGAGATCATTTACAAGAAGGTAAAATAAAATGTGGTTGTTGATTCTTTTTTGCGGAAATACAAAGATGAAGGGTCCCTCTTTTCCCTATATTTCATTCTAGTTGATTGGATTCAAGCAGTTCACCAGGAATGGTTGCAAGATCCCAAACTTTATATCATAATCCATCAATTACAACAGGATCCTAAATATCCTCCAAGGTACTTTGGCACAATGATGAGATTCAATATAAAGGTCACATGTACTTAAGTAAACAATCAAACCTTAAATCCATTGTGCTCTCTGAGCTTCACTCTTCTCCCACAATTGGACATTCTAATTTTACCAAAACCTATGAACATGTCAAACATTCTTTTTTTTTTGGGAAGGTGGTAAATACGACATCTGCACCTTTGTGGTTGAATGCAATACTTGTCAATGTAATAAGGGAGAAACCATTAAATCTCCAAGAACACTCCAACCGCTCCCAATTCCACCTACTATTTGGACGGATATTTCTATGGAATTCATTGTGGGCCTCCCTAAATCAGGACATAAATATGTTATCATGGTTGTAGTAGGTTGTATTTCAAGGTATGCCTATTTATGTTCTCTTCAAAACTCATTAACAACATCCAAAGTGGATCATTTTTTTATGGACAATATCTTCAAACTCCATGGAATGCCTCATTCTGTTGTCTCTAACTGTGATCCAAATTTCACCAAAATGTTTTGGCAAGAAATGTTCAGGATACAAGGAACCCAATTTCATCTCAGCACCACCTATCATCCCCAAAATGATGGATAAACTGACGATGTCAATAAGTGTTTGGAACCATATTTGTAGTGTTTTTCATTTGACTCACAAAATCAATAAGTTCAGTGGTTACCCCTAGTTTAATGGTGGTACAACATCTCTTACCATACTTCGACTCGTATGAATCTCTTAGAAGTGGTCTGTGGGAAAAACACATCATCAGTTCTCTCATACATGCTAGGTGTCTCTGAGGTTTAGGAGGTTGCCAACACTCTTACATTCCACACGGTCGTTCTCCATATCCTCAAATAAAATTAATTCATGGACGATAATCACATGAAGCAACAAGAAAATCAAGGTGGTTCGGAATGTCAATTTTTTGAAGGGGACCAAGTGTTTCTTCATCTGCAACCTTATAAGAAAACTTCACTTAAAGTTGAACACATTTATAAAATCACCCCCTAGTTCTATGGTCCTTATTCAATTCTCAAGTGATTGGGGCCCGTGGCCTCCCAGTTAGCTCTCCCCAGTCATTCTAAGATCCATCATTTTTTCCATGTCTCATGCTTAAAGAAAGTGATTGGAACTAAGTGCCAAACTCAAACTAGTCTCCATGAGTTGGATGAAGAAGGTTCCATTTGGTTGTAGCCACAAGAAATATTAGAACAATGAAAGTGTCGTCTTCATTAGCGCACCATTAAGGAAGCGTTATTTTAGTGGAAGGATACCCCTCCAAAAGAGCCACCTCGGAGTCGACTACCAATTTTTTTATCAACATTGATGCATACATATCCATACTTAGTATTTTTCCTTTCCTTCCTATGTTCCTTGTATATTCTTTACTTAGTCATTTTTCTCTTTGAAATGTGGGTTGCAAATAAAGATACCATCAATTTCCTAGTTCCACATACCTACAAGTCTATACTTAGTCACTTTTCATGAACCCAACACTTCGTCATTTTCATGTGTTATGTGAGTCCTGTTGTGGGAGACCATTCCATCCTTGTCCTACAAATTCCTGTGTCCCACAACTCGTAAATGTGTAGCACTCAGAATAACCCTTTTTGCTTCCGCATCATGTAAATTACAGTACTCACCTTTTTATACTTAGCCAATTCTCTTAAATGTGGATGTGGGATATCCTCCTTCTCCACTTACCTTTTCCACTCATGTCCATGTCCTGCAACCCACAACCCCGCATTCTCCAAAATGACTCATCCACTTCCACAACCCACAAAATCACCTTTTTCTTATACTTAGTCTATTTTACCATTGTGGATGTGGGATTTCCCCCTTCTTACCTTTTCGACTCACCATGTATGCAATCCTGAAACCCTCAATTCCACATTCATCATATTGCACTTTTCATTTCCCACTTTTCACCTCCATAATTAATCATTTTTTGTGTTTTCCAAAATCACATAACCATTCTGGATGAAATTTATTTCCCCTCCACCACGTCATCTTCCACTTGTGTGAACCTAATACTATTATTAAGGTGGAAAAGATTTTGTAAATCTTTGTAATAAATTCTAAATATTACCATGCAAGATAACAACTTTGAAATAAGATCTATGGTGGTTAATAATCAAAGGAAATACGTGGTAAATTTAATAAATAATTAAATGGCCATGTTGTAAAAATTTTATATCGATAAGAGTTCCACCTATTTGTAAAAATAAATCTGTGTAAAGACTAATAGTGTTTCATGGAAACCTGCACAGGAGACCTAGCTAAAGCATACACAAACAACGCTTATCAAGAAAAGGAAGAGAGATACACAATGAAGAATGAGAATCAATGTATATTATGATCATATCAATGAGTGAGTGATCTTCACTCATATAGGAAATGGCATCCTATAATTAGGAATGCATACATAATAGTGATGTTCTAAGATTAGAAAGTATAAATAGATGTTGGAACAGGGGAAGACCCAGGGTTCAATGCTACAACGATGCACCAACAAAATGCTAACTACCGGCCCTTTCGGCAACACCTACGAAGAATATGAAGTCTCACCTGAGGTAGAGGCAGGGGTTTTTGCGAGACTCAGGTGTCTGTAACCTTAGTTGGGACATAGATCTATGATTATGATACTTAATAGAGCACTTAGCACCATCAGTTCTTCAATATGAAATCGATATCTACTTCGCTGATAAAATAGAGCTTCATAGCATTCACATTGATCTAATGTATTTAAGCACTTAGCATAGGTAAATAGATCAGATCTAGTAGATCAAGCACTAAACATATTAATATAGAACAGATCTAACATTCTCACATATCATTAGCACTAAGCATAAGCAGATTTATCTAATCATCTTGAAGCACTTAGAAAATAACATATAAACGCATTAGAACATCACACAGAGAAGAGTAATATAGTATTTACATTGTTCAGCCCCACCCTGGGGCTACGTCCACTAACTCTTCTTCTTTATTATCTTCTTCAATAGATTACATGCACAGAGCCTCAAAACTCTTACTCTGCATAGGACAGGAGATCTGCGCAACTTGCTAGATCCTCCTTCCCCAAGTATATATAAGCACACAGCCTTCTACAGTCTCTTACAATGACTTTCTCTTAGCTCTGCAAGTCTCTTCCAGTCATGCACAAGGGACTTACAGAATATACCTGCACTTAGCATACATTTACATCTGACTAGCGGCCTAACATCACATAGATGCTCTTTCTTACATTTCCTAGACATCTATTTATATATTACAAATAGGCCTAAGCATGGGTAAACCCATGGGCTGGCATCCGAATCCCATTACATAATCCCTAAAACCCAAAAAAGGACCCAAAAAGGGGCCAAGATCCCGCGATCTCTGCTTCATCTTGTGCTCTTCCTTCAATAGGCTGTCGAAGTCCAAAATAGGTAAACATGACCAAGAATCTTCCAAAACTTGGTCAAGGACCAATAGGCCCCCAACACTCACCTATGACTCATCCTGAGTCACTCTGGTCTGACTAGTTCTGCCTCAAATGACTAGATATTGGCTCGAGTTGCTTCAACCTGCTGATGTGCTACAACCTCTTTCTCGGTGAACTCTTGTATTACTACATCATTCACTGGCCCTTATAGGCATTGTTCTGCTGTGGTGACAACCTGTTCTAGCTCTTCTCCTCGGCTCTCGACCTCTGTGAACAATTGGCATGGCTTGTGTTGTACTGGTTGGAGCCATTGAATGACTTCCATAACTTTTCTTTGAATTGTATGGATATGTTTCTAGGCCGTGCACTGCTCTTGATACCACTTCATTCTTTCTATGGCCGACAAGGCCTTCAGCTGTGCCTTTAGTGTGTCTGCGTGTTGCTTCACTTCCTTGAGCTGTGACTCTAGTGCCTGCAATTCCGGATTCTCGATGAGGTTCTCATATGTTTGGGCACTGCGGTTACTCAGTTGTTTGCATTCCAGGGCAAGAGATTTTAGTCTGTCAACTACACTGCGAGTAGTTGCTTCTCACTGGTCCCTTACGTCCTACGGGGTCTTGGGCACAGTGCGTATCTCTAAGTCTACTATGTGTTGTTGGAGATGTTGGATGGCTTCTACGATCTGATCTACTTGCTTCATGACTTGATCCTCTACCTTTATTTATATGACTCTCACAGAGCGAAGTGCTCTATTGATCACTACCTTTACTGCAAGTTTCTTTGCTAGCAACTTTTCCTTGCCTTGCTACAACTATGATTTTTCTTCATCCCACTTCACTTGGAGAGAAATCTTTTCATTTTCTGTAGCACTGCATTGTTCGACAAGTACTCTCTGTACTTGTGTCAAAACCTGGGTGGCTTGCGTTGTTTCCTCTTACACTCGTTGAAGGCGAGCTTCGATTATATCAGATATTCAGTGGAGTTGAGCTGGCTCATCTCCCAGTTCTAGTGTTCCTAATGGCAGAGGTGTAGTGGAGACTACGTGGATGGACTGTAGTTTTTGGTGCACCCCTTGGAGCTCAACCTCAATTCGATTGTACATCTCCTCTTGCTTAGCCTCTTATTTTTCTGCTATCTCCAGTGAAGCATCATTCAGGGTTGCTACAATGAAATCAAAGTCATTCGTAGTAAGAAAGGTATTCATCTTGGTCACAGTGGCTCACGATTTCTTTTGAGAATAAGGTTTCAGGGGAGAAACCTTCCTCTTCTTCAGTGGATCGGTTTCTTCTCTAGGCAGTGTTACTTTGCCTTTCTTTTGTTCGGTCTCTGTGCCATTTATCTCTTCGTCATCACTCGCTCGCTCTGGTGATATGGAAGAAGTCTTTGCTGAGGTACTGCTTACATCTTGGGCTTCTTTAATCTTCCTTTTCTTGTTGGGTCCAGGTGTATCATGCATTCTTTTTGGACTATCTATGTCGGATATCTCCGTAGGGTCTGCTGGAATAAGGTGGTTCACCGACCATTCCTTGGTGATCTCCTCCAAGTCCTCCTTTGTCATATTGTAGTAGGAATGCAAATATTTCTTATGTCCATCGATGCACGCTGTGATATAAATGAAATGCCTATCAGCGTTGAACTTCATCAAAGGTCAAAACCTGTGTAAATTATTCGGAGTAATGCGAGGCTTGAAATGTATGGCTACCTTCAAAAAGTTGTAGTATGCGTGAAATACCTCATTGGACTACCACTGTTTATTCATGTCACTTGACTACCACAGTGTGATGAAATTCGCAGCCAATGGTTCAAAGGGCTCGATGTCTGGGAAGGTTGCACCTTCCGATATCTCCCAGGCAATGAAAGTGATCATGATCAATAGCCAACTGAAATGAAACTCGTACCCTTGATCCTGGGCTTCTCTGCAGTCAAGTTCTAATTGGTTCACCAGGTACTGTGCCCAATTCATTTGTAGGCCCTCCATGCACTTCCCTACGAGGTCAACTACAAAACTAATGAATTGGGTGGGTCGGTTCTTGCGTACTAACTTTCCTGCAATCAATTGACAGGCAAGACACACTGAGCCGCTTTGAATAGAAGCTACCTTGTAGCCTTGCGTTCCCTTATCAATGTCACCATAGGTGTCCTTTATCCTTTGAGATAGAGTGCGATCCATGGTTTTTCTAGGATAGAAATCATGTGGGTCAAGACCGTGCATACTTATCCCTGTGATCCGATTGATCAATGTCAGATCCACTGTGATATAGTGGTTTAACCACAAGTATCTACCATGGTAACATGACAACAACAACAACAACTTGACACATGCATTCACCTCTTGGTGTCTTCTGAAGTGAGGGATATTCATGATGTTGAGTAGTGTAGACTGCGCAAGGTTCATAGTCCATGATGAAGGGACGATCTTTGAATTCTTTCCCATTGTTCTGGTCAGGTACTTATGTGGAGCGAGCATGTTGTAGGCCTTCCTGTTGTTGAGGTTGAAGTTACTAAACTTCAATGCTTGAATATTTTCTTGGTCTGCGCAAACTGCATGTATCCCCTTCGGGAGGTACGCAGTGACCAAGGTGTACTCAAAGTATCTGGGCACACTGTCTCAATTTATTGCATCGCTCAGAGGTAGTAGATAGGTGGGTAATATGCTTAGAATCAAATTAGCATTCACAAGATCATCCCTGTGCTTAGTTCGCTTCTCATCTGATGGACTAGATGGTACGGCTCGAGAAATTGATGGAGAGGTTGGTAGTCCTCTCATGGATGATGCTTGTACACCTGTGGATAATCCTCTCTCCGACATGACTCTTTTAGTCATCAGGTCAAGGAGTACTTATGTCACTGATTCTTCGACTGCATTGAGTTCCTCGGACATGCATGCTTGAGATTAATTAGATCGAGGTCAAATTAACTTAGACATTGCACTAGAATAAATAGCAAGAGTGCAATGATCACTATATACAATTCACTTAGTCTGCGGGCTCAAACTCTTGGTTATAAAAAAATTTCTTGGTGCGTGGTACGACGGGATAAATAGGTAACTCGGCAACGAGTCTCTTTCAATGGGTATGAAGCCTTCAATAACTTTGTTCGGTCCGTTATGGCGTGGTCCAACGGTCTGGTGTCGAGCCTTAAATTCCTTTCTACCCATTCGTGGCAGCAATCGAATGGTTATAATGTCCCCAACGACTATATTGCTTCGCCATGGCAAAGTGCCATGTGTCGTTGTTCTGATATCTCGATGAAGCTCCAATTTTGCAATTTTTCCTCCTGCGAAGTTCCCTCTGGAAATTTCTGTAACTTTTCAATCTTAGCCCTCTTCTTACTTAGCTTTCTAGCCTTCTTTCCAGTGAGATTCATCTCGGTATGTCTTTTTCCCTTCTGATTCTTATCTTCTTTTGACATAGTCACTGGGTGTTGTTGAGATTCTTTCCTAGGACTCAGGGGTAATACCTCTTCTTTATCTGGGATAGGTACTTCAGTATCCTATGGGTCTTCTAATATTCTTGCAACTTCAACATGTGGATCTCTAGTGTTAAATAGATTCGATATGTTCTCCTGTTCTTCAATCAAGTGTGCGATCCTTCTGGTCATGAAATCTTTTAACTCTTGTTTCTTATACTCTAAAACTTCTTCTTTTTCCTTTCATCTAGATTGATCTCTATTAATCCAAGGTTTTCCTAGTAACAAGGTAAACGAGGCGTTGTCTTCAATAAATTTAATAATCTCAAAATCTTCTTATGTCGAAGTTCCATTGGCATTCGTAGGTATATGAATGAGCCTTCTACATAGGTTTACCAGTTTTCCTCTAAACAATCCTACTCCTCCTAATGAAGGAATCATAACAAGCCTCCCTATATCTTCTCAAGTTCTCTCTATCATGATATTCAGCTGTGTCTCTTCATCAAGAACACAGTCAATGTTGAAGTCTCCTATTCTTTCTTCGATGCATTCTTTTTCTTTGAAGATATCTGATAAGTTGATATGTTGGTGGTCATTCAGGGTTTCTTTCATCTGTAACAATACTTTCTCTGATTCTTTCTAGGATTATGCTATTTCTAGAACTGCCTTAGGGTTTTCCTGGTTCAGATTCATTCCTTCAAGCTTAGCAATCATTCTAGAGAAATCCAACACTTCATGGTCCATATCTTTGCAACAAAGACAACTAGGTATTCTTCCAGGGCATTCCTTAGAAAGATGTCCTGGTCTTTTGCAGTTGTAACAGAGGGTTAATCCTCTCTTTCTTTTAAATGATCCCCAACTTCTCTTGTACTACACGCTAGGATCATAGGAGCTAACCTAGAATAAATTATTTCTAGGATCCTGCATCCATTTGTTAGTCCAAACATTCTTTCTATGCATAGGTATAACATATCTTTCACTATTCTTATCATATCTACTTATATCAAGCCTTCTTTCATCTATTAGTGCCCTAGTTTTCAAGCTAGGACAGAACCTATCAAACATACCTAGATCCATACTTTAGAAACAAAAATTTCCACTTATCTTACTTCTACAGAGTAAAAATCTTCTAGATCTAAAACTTTTCACTATTCTTACCTTTATCGGAGCACAGATCTTTCAAATCTTACCTCTTTTAATTATAAATTTTCACTTTTACCTTTCTTAGACCACAAAGATTTCAGATCTTTCTTCTTTCCTTCAGATACAACCTCTTTTCTTCAGATTGAGCTTCTTTCTTTTAGCACAGACCTTTATAAATCAAGTGAAATACTGCGCACTAGAGCGACAGATCTATGCACGGAGATTTCACAACTTCAGGATGAATCTTTGCACAAATCTTCTTCTTCCTTAGTTCCAAGTCCCGACAACAGAACCATTTGTTGGCACAGGGGCAGACCCAGGGTTCAACGCTACAACAACGCACCAAAAAAACCCTAACTACCGGCCCTTTCGACAACACCTGTGAAGAAGATGAAGTATCACCTAAGGTAGAGGCAGGGGTGGTTGTGAGACGTAGGTGTCTGCAACCTTAGCTAGGACACAGATCTATGATTATGATACTTAATAGAGAACTTAGCTCCGTTAGCTCCTCAATATGCAATCAATATCTACTTCGCTGATAAAAAAGATCTTCACAGCATTCACACTGATCTAATGTATTTAAGCACTTAGCATAGATAAATAGATCAGATCCAGTAGATCAAGCACTAAACATATTAATACAGATCAGATCTAACATTCTCACATATCATTAGCACTAAGCATAAGCAGATTTATCTAATCATCTTGAATCACTTAGTAAGTAACATATAAATGCATCAGAACATCACACACAGTAGAGTAGCATAGTATTTACGTGGTTCACCCCCACCCTAGGGATACGTCCACCAACTCTTCTTCTTTATTAGCTTCTTCAATAGATTACATGCACAGAGCCTCAAAACTCTTACTTCGCATAGGACAGGATATCTGCGCAGCTCACTAGATCCTCCTTCCCCGAGTAGATATAAGCACACAACCTTCCACAGTCTCTTACAATGACTTGTTCTTAGCTCTACAATTTTCTTCCAGTCATGCACAAGGCACTTACAAACTCTACTTGAACTTAGCATACATTTACATCTGACTAGTGGCCTAACATCACATAGATTTTCTTCCTTACATTTCCTAGACATCTATTTATATATTACAAAATAGACCTAAGCATGGGTAAACCCATGGGCCGACATGCCAATCCCATTACATAATCCCAAAAACCCCAAAAAGGGGCTAAGATCCCGCGATCTCCGCTTCGTATTGCACTCTTCCTTAGATAGGTTGTCGAAATCCAAAATAGGTCAACATGACCAAGAATATTCCAAAACTTGGTCAAGGGCCAACAATAGAACTAGTCAGTTAACTCCCACTGAACTAGTGTTACTCCCACTAAACTAGTGTGCCGAAAATAGAAATTTCTCCAACACCCCCCTGAACATCACTATGGAGTAAAAAATGAGTCTTGACTACTAGGCCATTTTAGGTACTCATGTACAATGCAACTAATGAACACTGAATAAAAACGAGGAAAGAGGGAAAACCACATGGGAAACCCCCCCCTTAAAAGATAATGTATCAAAAGAAGAAAATGGCAGCTGCTAGGCAACTGTGTTCTTCACTGCAAGACAATCCTACAAAGTCTCAAAACTTCCTCTCACTGAAATTCTTCGTGAAGATGTAGAAATCTTTATGGATCTAATGAAGTCCTTTGGAAACCTGTCTAGCCTTGTACATCTTGATCCTATGGACCCATCTACACCTGAAAATATTCTTTTCTGGTGGAAGTGAAACCAGATGCCAAGTGTGATTCTTTAGGAGTGAGTCATACTCCTTCTACATGGCTTCTTTCCATAATGGATTTCCCATAGGCTTATTGTAGTCTGTGGATCAGTAGATTGAACCATATAACAATGCATGGGAATCGCATGTTCTAAAGTTGAAAGTAAATGAGAAGACTCCTCATGCTGAGATCGAGTCATCCTCGAATCCAATGGATTCCCTGCAAGGTTTCCTGATGCCTAAAGTGTGGTATGTTCCTTCTTTGGCATCTGCTGAAGCTTCGACACTGGATTCTTATCTGGATGTACTACCTGTTTATTTCCATGTACAAAATTTGAGTGTATGGAATCATCTTTAATGTCTAAAACTGATGGAAGAACAAGAGTATATGCATGTTGCACCAGAGGTGTAAGTTTTAAACCTGTGAAGTAAAGAAATGCATATAGATTCTTAATGAAAACAAAATTTAATCAATGGCTTATACATAGAGTACACAGAGATTTTATACCGGAAACCCTCAACTAGGAAAACCTTTCTTATATTCATTATATCGAATTTCACCATTCACCATACAGTACATACAATGTTTTTAGGTATTCCGTAGATACCAAAACCCTAATCCCTTAATCCGAGATTAATTTAGAAAATCGCTAAAAATAGCAAAAAACGCCCAAAAAAAATTTCGAGGTGCTAAGCATAATCAGGGGGGCATACTTGCCCCCCCTGGGACCCCCATAGGAAAGCGCCCGGTGCACACAACACAAAGAGAACTATTAGAGGGATCATCAGACACAATTGTCGAATCTAATGTGCCCACACACACACATGCAAAGAATATAACACATACCCAACATTCTCCCACTTGTTGTTTTCTTTGCATCCAGGGGTCCAGGGGATTATATAGTCAACAATCAAAGGCAACAATGCCCATTTTTACTCTACACTAGGAGAAATTTTCTGTGCTCACAGACTTTGTCAATGAATCTGTAACATTCTTCAAGGTATCAACCTTTTCCAGCAACACCTTCTTTTCCTCAACCATGTCTCTCACAAAGTGATACTGGACATCATTATGCTTTGTCTTCAAATGATAAGTTGGGATATTTGCCAGGAAGATTGCACTTTGATTGTCACAATCTAATATCACTACTTGTTGTACCAACCCAATACTTGAACACAATCTTTGTAACCATACTGCTTCCTTGCTTGCATGAGTGGCTACCATGTATTCAACTTATGTAGTTGAGAGTGCCACTACAACCTATATTTTGCTCATCCAACCAATTGCTCCTCCAAATAGGTTAAACACATACCCACTTGTATATCTTCTACGATCCAGATCTCTAGCCTAGTCTACATCAACAAAGCCATGTATGTCCACCACTCTATCCAATCCTGGTCTTCCTTGGTAGCACAATCCATAACTGGTAGTGCCACAAAGATACCTGAAGACCCTCTTTACTGTTGTCCAATGCTCCTTCCCTAGTTTTGACATATACCTGCTAAAAAATACCACTACATGTGCAATGTCCAGTCTAGTACAAACCATTGCATACATCAAACTGCCAACTACACTGGCATACAGAACATGGGACATGTCCTCTTATTCTTCCTGTGTCTTGGGACACTAATCTGCAGATAACTTTACACCTATAGGAATAGGAATCTTGACCGGTTTACTTCCATTCATATTAAACCTCTACAATATTGTCTCAACATATTTTCTCTGATTCAACCAGAGTTTACTATTTGCACGATCTCTTTTAATATCCATTCCTAGAATGAAGTTAGCTGCACCGAGATCCTTCATGTCAAATTTGGAGGATAGCTACGATTTCACCTCCTTGATAACATCCATGTTATTTCCTACCAACAACATGTCATCAACATATAACACTACATAAATGAAGTGATTACCAACCTGCTTGGTGTTAGGACCACACAATGTACCTTTTTTCCCATACTTTTTGCCACTATTACACTCTTGATCACTCACATTTAAACTCATATTATCACTTTATCCTATCTTTCCAAAGGTATATAACGTCTCTTCTCTTTACTATACGTTTAATCTATTTTGCATATAATTTCACATCACTCTCGTACTTAACCATTGATTAAAAATGTATAAGTGTTGAAACAGTTCAAACTGCAGATTAGCATTTGAGGCCTGTTGCTGAACAACAATTCATAGAATCTATTACAAAGTCCATGGTCGACGATGCTAAAACACAGAAGCTGTTACACAGTCCATGGTTGACGATGCTGAAACACAAAGGAAGTTGTTACACAGTCCATGGTCGATGATGCTGAAACACAGAAGCTGTTACACAGTCTATGGTCAACGATGTTGAAACACAGAGGAATTTTTTACATAGTCTATGGTCAACGATGCTAAAACACAAAGAAAGACGTTACACAGTCTGCGGTCAACAAAAACTCACACAGATTGACTACAACAGCCGCACCGTGAGCCAAGCATCAACCATCGCTGCTACCTGAGAAGTGTTGAAACAGTCAGAGCACGAATCCTGTGGCTGAAACAACCCGCGATTTGCGATGCCGAAATAGCATGAAACAACAACAAGAAGAATGAACTGTTACTCCAGCCGTAACAACAAAACCTCATTCAGCACTTGTAATAGCATTCTGTTGGGGAAGACTAAGACATCCTATTCCGGTTTAGAAAGTCGATCTGACTAAGAATAGGACTCAGATATACATCTGTAATTTTTTATCAATTGTATCGAAGGGATTCCCTCTTTAAATAGAGGAAATCATCATTCGAAAGGATCCCCGATTTTTGTACTAAGAAAGTTTCACAGAGAAGGATGTACTTCATTTACAGATTGTAATATGATACATTGATAGATGAATAAAAGACTGTTTTGAGCATCCTTCTCTAGCCTCTTCGTCTCAGGGGAATCTTGTGAGAAGGGAGGGCCCACCTTCTTCACAAGATTCACCCGTTAGTTTTATAGTGTGTTAGTGTGATCTCTGTTTATGCCTTGATTAATTTTTGTCTTGCTGAAACACTACTTTTATGAATTTTTCTTTGCTGAAACACTATCTTGTTAAGAATTTTGTTTTATTGAACGTTACACTGTTTTCATGAAGTTCATGCTTGGTTAATTGTTAATCATTTTAATTAGCAATCTTGTGTGATTAATTTATGAAGTTTGGTAATCAGAAACTGGTGTTGAAGGTTCCTGCTTAAGGGAAGGAATTAAGGGTCCTGTTCTCTGTTATAAGTAGTCAGCTTTCAACTATTTTCATGAGTGTGCTAAACAGAGAATGGTGCTAAAGATTCCTACTTAAGGGAAGGAATTAAGGGTCCTGTTCTCTGTTAGAGGTAGTCATCTTTCAATCATTTTCATGAGTGTGCTAAACAGAGACTGGTGCTGAAGCTTACTGCTTAAGGGAAGGAATTAAGGGTCATGCTCTTTATTAGAGGTAGTCAGCTTTCAATTATTTTCATGAGTGTGCTAAACAGAGACTGGTGCTGAAGGTTCCTGCTTAAGGGAAGGAATTAAGGGTCATGTTCTCTGTTAGAACTAGTTAGCTTTCAATTATTTTCATGAGTGTGCTAATCAGAGACTGGTGTTGAAGATTCCTGCTTAAGGGAAGGAATTAGGGTCCTGTTCTCTGTTAGAGTAGTTAGCCTTCAATGAATTAATGAGTTCATGAAAGTGTGTTAATCAGAAACAAAGTGCTAAAGTTCCTGCTTGGGAATAGGGTCTTGTTCTCTGGTTACAAAATAGTTTTTATTTCCTGTTGCATTTGTTATTTTAATGTAATCCAGGATTCTTTAGAGTAATCATCTCTTTAAGCTCTGCAATAAGTAGGTTGCTTTTCTACAATGTGAGCTAGAACTTCAGTTCATTCAAGGCAAGTGTGATTAATATAGTTTCCTTTACTACAACTCTAGGTTGCTTTTGGAATTGAGCATATATAGTGCGTGGTTACCTTTGAAATAAACAAACTTCCCTGGGTTGACAATTTATGTAGCACTTGATTGTTTAAATTAATTAAGAAATTATAGTGACCAACATTTTGGCGTTGTTTCCAGGGAAGGTAATTATAGATTTCAAAAGAACTTATGATTTTTCAGATACAAAGATTGCATGAGAGGAAGCGGAAACCCAAAAGACACTGACCCTACAGGTGGCAGGGGAAAAGGAAAAGGAGGAAGAAAGACTTACATTAACGAGATCATCTCAAAGTCTGAATCTATTGCTCAACGACCAAACCTTCGAAAACAAAAGTCCCAGCCTTCATTTCAAGCAAACTTTGAAACAGGGAAAGAAGTTTGGAGTCCTGAGACAATCCAGAAACCAGCAGGAAACATTGAGGACAGAGCAAGCGCAGCAGGGGAGCAGAAAAAAGAAAACATGGATGAGTACAATGAAGAATTGCATCATGAAGAACAGGCAGGTCCTGAAGGAGAGGTAAATGATGAAAATTCTTTCTCTACATTAGTATTTCCTATTGGCGATCTTCCTAGAGGAGTAGCTCCCATGAAGAACATCCCACTCTCATCACTACCTAATCTTCATGGTTTGTCTTCAGAAAATCCTGATGAATTCCTTTTTGAGTTTGATATATTATGTAGAAGTTATGATTACGTTTCCAATGCTCAAAAATTAAATCTATTTCCAGCAACACTAAAAGGAAATGCACTAAGATGGTTTATGAGTATTGGAGGCTATGTAATCACAACATGGGACCAAATGAAATAGAAATTCCTAAAAAAATACCAGGACTACTACTAAACAAGAGAAAAGAGGGAGGAACTATTTAAGATGATGCAGAAAGAGGATGAAAATTTGGAGGACTTTGTAGAAAGGCTACAGTACAACCTACAAAGATCCAGTCACCCCAATGTAAGTAAAGACATTCTTAAAACTATATTATTAAAAGGAGTAAGGGATGACTGTCTAGATATGTTGAATATGCTTGGAAAATGAGACATATCTAAGGAATCATATGATTAAATTGTTAATTTATGCAAAAGATGTTCAAGAGGAGCTTCAAGAAATAGATCAAATAGCAGGGAAACCACATTTTCAAGAGTCCAAAAATCAGCTAGTGGGGGAGAAACAAGAGCCGAGATAGGTAATTTACTTGAAGGTTTTAAAACTGAAATGTTAAGCTCTTTTTCCTCACAAATTGACACCCTGCAAATTCAAAAGAAGCAAGCAGAAGCAGAAGTAGCCCTGTCCATCTTTTGTTCTCAATGCAGAGACAAGAACCCATGAAGGGAATGTCCATTGGACAAAAAGCCAATATGCACCATCTGTGATAAATATCATGATACTCAACAATTTTCATATTTACCAGGGATCAAGGTAGCATTACAACCAACGGACGAAGAAGTTGAAGCTGTCTATTTGTTGACACAAAGAAGGCAATGGAAACCGCGGGGACAAGGTATGAATCCTAACATGCCATTTGCATCTTCTAATCGTTGGAATAATTATCCTTCTTTCAATCAAATGAGTTACCCCCCCTATAATCAAATGCAATACACTAACCAAATGAATAACGCACCCATGCAACAAACTTACCCACCCATGCAACAAACTAACCCACCCTTTGTTGATCCATCAATGTGGACTCCTTGGCCTCCACAACAACAACAACCATATCAAAACCAGTGGAATCCAAATTGGAAAGGACAACAACTCCCCTTCCCGAATCAATTACCTCAATCACAATTCCTACAACCACTCTCCTTACCAGCAGGTAATCCACTGAACAATCAAATGATGAGACCCCAGCTACCTGTATAACCTAACCCTAACCCCAATAATAAAGTTGTGCAGTGCATTGATATACATAACCATCCTACACTTTCTCTTCTCCCTACTCAATGCAACAATATTCATTTACGATCCGGGAGAATAGTGGAACCTACCATAGCTGATGTTACCTCTTCTGATAAAGAGGAAACAAAAAAGCATGATGTACCTGAAGAGGTACAACCATCCTCTAACAATGCTGCTGAAATAGCAAAACCACCATTCCCAGAGCGTTTAGCTTTGACTAAAACGCCTGAGCCACCAGCCTTCAATCTTCTAGGGGAATTACAAAATTTATATGTCAAAATTCCTCTACTACAAGCACTCCGAGATGTACCAATCTATGCCAGGACGATGCGAGACATTTGTGTTAAAAAGCCTGGTAGGAAAATTAAGGATCCCCTTACAGTCCATGTTATGGGAGACTTGTCTGCACTAATTTCAAGTAAAGATCCCCCAGTTAAATATGGTGATCCCGGCCACCCTACCGTTTCAGTACAAGTTGGAAAAACGATAATCCCTCGAGTCCTGGTAGACCTAGGTGTTGCTATCAATATCATGACTCTGGAAACCTTACAACTACTACAACTGCAAAATGAAGTCAGAGACACCCCAACTATCCTAGAATTGGCTGAATGATCCACAATTAAACCAGAAGGAGTCATTGAAGACCTCAGTATATCTGTAGAATCCTGGAATTATCCAGTTGACTTTGTGGTACTACAACCCAAAACAAAGTTGGGGGTCCACCCTCTAATTTTGGGTAGACCTTGGCTAGCCACAGCAGATGCTTTTATCAACTGTAGATCAGGTTCAATGACAACTTACCCTCTACCCTCACGCTACACCCCTGATCAATAATGATAATTCTATATGGGTAGATTTTGATGATCAACCTACTCAACCCCTTTTGACTATCGGACAAGCTCTAAGCCTGAAAGACTCTACCGAGGATGAAGTAATTAATAATTTTATTTGCGAACCCTCCTCTGTGACTCCATAACCTCATAACCAACTAACCGCGTTGTTGGAGTTTGATAATCAAGAAAACCTCAACTCGGAAAGCCCACCTCAAACATCTAACACCATCTCCTCTAAAAGCATGCCAGTAGAAATTGAACCTGGCAAAACACTAAACATAAACCCTAATCTGACAGATGTTGAAACACAACAATTAATGAAGTTACTTCTGTAAAATAAAGAAGCATTCGCATGGGATTATACAGATATGAAAGGAATCTCTCCTGAATTATGTACTCATCGAATATATATTAAGGAAGATTGTCGGCCAATTTGCCAATCTCAGCGATGAATGAACCCTAATTTAAGAGAAATCCTCAAAGAAGAACTTAAAAAATTGCTCAATGCAGGGTTTATTTATCCTATATCAGACAGTGAATGGGTTTCCCCATTGGTAATAGTTCCTAAGAAAAACGAGAAATGGAGAGTATGTGTGGATTATAGAGCTATAAATAAAGCCACTCAAAAAAATCACTTTCCATTACCATTCATTGATCAGGTGTTAGATAATTTTTCAGGGAAGAAATTTTTCTCATTTTTAGATGGTTTCAGTGGGTATAACTAGATCAAAATTGCACCCCAAGATCGACAAAACCACTTTTACTAGCCCTTGGGGAACCTTTCCTTATAGAGTCCTTCCATTTGGACTATGTAATGCACCAACAACCTTCCAAAGAGTAGTTTTAGGAATCTTTTATGATATTCTTAATGACTCTATGGAAATCTTTATGGATGACTTTACTCCTTATGGTGTTTCTTTTCAGGAAGCACTACAAAACCTTGAGAACGTACTCAAACGATGCATACAAGCCCAACTCT
>JZKD02S1744270.1:140960-176029 GCA_000966675.3 Picea glauca | reverse complement strand
TTTCCCTCCCAATTTCTCCTCCATGCCTCCTCGTCGGTGCACCACCCCCACCCTGGGACAGAGTGGTCATGGAAGACGCTCCCCCTCAGCTCCTCACTTTCCCTTCCTGGCCAACCAGGATGGATTCAATCATTAGGTTTTGGGTTCCCTGTGGCAATTGCTTGAAGAATGGGAAGAAGAGCTCTATGTCTCCCTCCTAACATCCTGTCGCACCTCCAGGAACCAACACAGCTACTGGGTAGTCAAGAATTTACTTTCCCGTGCCCTCCTCAGCCTACCTAGTGTCTTTGTTCCCATACCTTCCATCTCACCTCACTCACCCCAATCCCCCACAACTCGCCTCCCTACCTCTACTTTGACCTCTTCCATCACTCATCCTCCCCCCACTGCAACCCCTTCCACCTCCTTGATGCCTCTCGAGACACTTAGCATCAGTGCTAATGAGACACCTCCAGGCGCAAGAGACACATTGACAGTCTAGGCTCATGCAACATAGTGACAACAACAACTCCAAGCACACGCAACATGACAAAAACAACAACTCCAATAATGAAAAATACGTGGACCTCCTTAGGCATGCACAACTCATTGAAGGTTCTCGGCATCAAAACAGTTGACCTCCCGATCAAACACCCATCCATGGACAGTTCCATCTCGGCCAGTGACAATGACTTTGGTGGTTGTCCAATCATTGAAGCAAATCCCATGGATGGCATCCATCCTTGATATTTACGCCTTGGCACCACTTCTCATGTTTTTTTACGTTTATTTAAATATTTGAACACTTCTCTCGTTTCCAGTATAAGACACACAAATAACAAAAGATCATTTTTTTTGTATGTCTGGTTTCCCATTAAGGGAAGGAAGTTCCACGAATGGTTTCCCACTAAGGGCTAGCACAACACAGTCCACACTTAGTTTTCTTGATTGTACTTTACTCCATTGTATATTAATAGAATAGATGTCGAGCTTACAAAAAAATACATATATTATAAAATATATTAATATTTTTTAATACATTAATATATTTTTATATATTTTTATTTTTAATACTTTATATTAATGTATTAAACCAACATATATCCAATTTAACCGATCTGGGGATCACTTCTTTCGAGGTGAAAACCTTTTTTAGAGTGTAAAACTTGAGGAAAGGGGAAGTTTAAAGGTTTTCACCTCGACCCAGGTGACAAGTGTGGGTGGAGTAATCATCTCCCTAGGAGGAAAAGAGCGGACATCATTTTCACAAGTTTGGCAACTTCATCAAACAACCAAGATGAAGTCTATTCCCTATGGAAAGTTCTTGGTTTAATAAATCTAGATAATTTGATTCTCCTCACAATCCCCGGGGATTCGAAGGGGATTCTCAAAGTTCTTAAATATTGATCTCTTCCTCAAGACATGAAACTTAATAATATTTGCATTCGAATCTTAGATGTCATGAAAGGTATGCCTGACCTCCATGTATTCCATTTCTTGCAACATAATAACACAATGGTGGACCAACATGCTAACTAAGACACTGGGAAACAAGCAGGGTCCTTATGGAGCAATGGACAAGTTGAGTTTCACCCAATCCCATGGCCAATGAATACAAGCTATAGTCACATGCAGGGCCTTTCAGGGTGTGGTCATGAGTGCTCAATCCTTAAGATACGTATCATCCCATCCTTGTGCTACCCTCATCAATCAGCATACTCGGAGAGGACATGTATAAATAAGGTTTTACATATGGAACGAGGAAGACAGTATGGGGCCTATTGGCACGAGGGATCTCAACACATGAGCATGTTATCTCAAGTGGGAGGAGCTTGCCTTCCGCATTCTCGGTACAGTACTATGTTGTAGTTTTAGTCTGGGAATCCATGACCAATTCCATTCTTATGCCCTCACCAACACAACCTATAGGAGTTCCTAATCTAAACACACCCCCTGTGATAGAAGAAAATGAGGGAAATAGGAACGAGGCCCATTCTCCTTGTTAGTTTTTCCGCATGCAAATTTTTTGTGCTTTTTGTAATGGCATTTTCTATTGAATTTATAGTGCCCTGGCATGTCTGATAGGAAAAACTAATATGAAGCTAGAATCTATAGCAGGAAATTTGATGGTAGATGAGTTAGTAGAAGTCTTCTTACTCTTGGAACTTTTTTGGATGTTGTAACTACTCTCTTATGGGTTCTCCCACAGTTTTTGATTAATATAATATTTTCTCAGTTTTCTTAAAAAAAAGATTTTCACCTCAAGAAAATTGATCCCTCTCGAGACTTGATAGATCTGAGGTTAAGATGGATCTATGCTGATATAAATTGTAATATATCATAATCACAATTTGTTATTAAAATTTATTTACAAAATTATAAAAAAAGTAATATATCATGATTTCTATTTAAAGGAAACTTTGTAGACATAATCACTTTTACATTAAATTAATAAAATATGGAAGGATTATACTTGTTTAATGCTATATTCTCTCCTTTAATAACTCATTTACATACATATGTAAATAGTTAAAATTAATACCTATATATATATATATATATATATATATATATATATATAAATATATTTGAGAGTTTTATTGCATCTAAAATATAAATTTAAATAACTTTTAGGATTTTTATAACTTTTAAGATTTTCATATATCTCTTGGAATTAGTTTCACAGATTCTCATACTTGTGAGGAAGTGATGCAGGAGGTGCTCATACTTGTGAGGAAGTGATGCAGGAGGAATCCAAGGAAGAGGCCAAGAGCCGGAGGTTTTTAAAACTAACAGTTTGTGTGTGGTAGCAGGTGCAACATAAAGATGGCCAATTGAGACTGTCAAAGAGAATGAGAATGGACAGAAGTTAAGTTATGTTCAAAAGGAAAAGAAGGAAGATAAGGCTCGCATAGTGATGCAAGAGAAACCCTCAAACCCAGCAATGCGCCAGCTAGACATCACATTCAAGGAAGGGAGAGGCGCCAACCCTCTCATTTTAAAATTTTAAATTGTAATTAAATATTTTTAAGGTTGGAAGATCCAAATCAGTGCCTTTGTGTGGATAGTAGATAGAGTTGCCTTTAATGGTTTATAGGATGAGTATCTAGATCTAATTCGGGCTATATAACATTGATTGTAATTCGATGTAATTAATGAGAGTAGGTAGCTTGGAGGGAAAGGCTCGAGGAGCCCCTCTTTTGTAAAAGATATTTGTATCTAGAATTCATTAGAAGGAAGATTATGTTAAAGAAGAAAAGAGAGAACCAAGACTCTGTTGCAGTCCAAGCTCACTCATATTGTAATCGAACATTCATATTAATACAAGGAGCAATTTTTTCTGCATGAGATTCTTTGTGTGCTTATCTGTGTGCTTATGAATGAATGTTGTGTGTGTGTTATTTTATGATGTATATGTATGTTAGTTTCCATATGCATGTGATAGATAGAATTCTCTATCTATCTAATAGTTTTCTGATTTCATTTTGGGTTCTTTGTGGCTTAATGCAATGGGTTGCATGATAGAGTGTTGAGGACTCTCTGAGACATTGCAAAGAGTGCACATCTGATTTTTGTGGAATTTAGGAAAGAATGTGCCAGGAGAGCACACCAGAGAAGTCATAATCTGAAGGGATAATCCTCAAGGTTACTGAACACCTTGGAGGAAGGACTGTGCAGAGGAGGGCTCGGAGAGAAAACAGAATTGTTGAGGATTTTGTAGAGCTCTACTAGGTGGGCATTGAGCGAGTGCAAGGAGTGCACCAAGGAAATCTATTTTGAGTTTAGCGAGAAGATAAGTGTCAAGGAGAAGACACTCACAAAGTTACTGAATACTCTGCAAGCTTGGCAAGGAGTGCTTGAGTGGAAGTTGCTAAGAGGTCACTTGCATCTCTTCAAGGGATAGAAGGAACAGAGACCTTTGAGGTCCAAGCAGTTGAAGCTCAAGGAGGAAAAGTAGATGAACACATTGGAGGAAGACCTGTACAAGGAGTGCACCAGGCCAACACTCATACAAAGTGTTGAAAGACAGCCATCTGAAGGCTATTCAAAGTGAAAGGAGTGCACGCAGAGAGAATTGTTTCAAGTTCGTAAGCTCAGGAGGAATAGTACCTTTGCATACAGGGGTCCTATAGAAAAAAGAAGGCCGAGACACTTCGAGGTACAAGCCATAGACAAGATTGGGAGAGGTAGCACGAAGTTTCATGTAGAGCGCAAGTGTGCACAGGGTTGAGGTCAAGTTTCATTGACAAAACCTCAGGAAGGAAAGTAGAATTCGAGGCCCAATAGTCGGGCTCGTAGGAGGAAAATCGAAGGCCGGGACCTTTGAAACATTAAAAATATTCCATGTCAGGAATAAATTCAAAGCTTAGGAGGAGGAGCGTAAACAGCCACTAGATCCGATGCAGAGGAGAAAACCTAGATCGTTGAATCTCACATCCAGACACCCAGAAGAGTGTGCAGGAGGAAACAGATCTCAGTCGTAGGATTTGGGAGCAGGTGGTCCAACAGTCATTGGATCCAAGAAACATGCACAAGGTTTAACCCTATTGGAGTTGCACAGGAGAGTGGATATCATGAACCACGAAGTCCCAAAACCATCGGGACTGTCTAGCGTGAGAGGACAGGTGGCAGTAGATCAGCATTTTTCTAACTCGCGACTTGGAGAACTCAAAGGGAAGAATTAGAAGAACTCATGAAATCCGAGTTGGCAACTTGATAGTAGTCATCGATCAAGGAGAGAACATGGACCATTGATTTCCCAAGGAAGTCCCAAGTCCCGAAATCATCAGGATCATCCATCGAAAGGGACACATGGCGAAGGATCAACATTTCATTGACTCGTAGGAGGGAAAGGTCAAAGGGTAGAATCGTGAGAACTCACGATGCCCGAGTTCGTGACTTGTTAGTGGTTTTCAAATCTAGAAGAGAACGAGCCGTTGATTTGGCGCTCCGAAATATCGGCATTTCAGGAAATCATGGATCGAGAGCAGGGAGGCGAGCGAACCTCCAAATTCACAAAACATGAAGTCCCAATATGCGAAACCCGAACATTCTTGAGAATTGAGCCACAGTTCATGATTGGAGGTCACATAGATGAAAGTTAAGGAAAGGAGATAGCATCCGTTAAGCCCTTTTCGTTGTTTCGGGAATCGGAGGAGTTGGGGTGACTCATACATAGAAGTCCTGGAATCGTGACATCGCGACACGCCTTTGTTTATGCTCATGGTCGCATGAGAGAAGCTTGCACTTGGTTCTTGTTCGTGCAGGTCGAGTTGCATAAGGACCGATGGATTTGTTCATGGGATTCCAGTAGGGAATCGAGGAGCTAATATAGATCGAGAGTTGAGAAGATCCAGTGACCAGGAGGTCAGCGGACCCTACCAAGGTAGGGGATCTGCACCAATGTGGTCTCATACAATAGTTTTGTTTTGCAGACCACAAATAAAAGAAGGACGATGAAAGGATATAGTCTGATACCATCAATGTGGTATCAAAGCTGATTTTTCATCTGTATATTTCAGGAAAGGAGGTAAAGGAGATAGTTTGATATCCTCAGTGGTATCAGAATCTAAAGACCGGGTGTTGATGCTCTATGGAGATCTATTTTCATGTAGGCAACAGACAATTGACATCCAGGTGGGTTGTAGGAGAAGTTGGGAATGCTCTTGATTGTAGAGTGAACAACAAACTTTCCAGGAAGGCAGGTAGAAGAAGAGGATGGCTACTGAATGACATGAACATGGTCCAAGAGAAGACCACCAACAGAAAAGCAAGGTTGAGATAGACAAAGAGCTCAGTGAGATAAGAGAACGAATGCAGAATCTTTCATTTAAAATGAAGCAAGATGAAAAGGTGCATTGGGTGTATGAGTGGACCATGAAGAAGAAGGTGAAGTATCTCATTCAGAAGTTGTTGGCCAGAGGACAACAAAGGTTGTTGAGAATGTGGTTGAGGTATGTTGAAAGCCTCAAAGGTGAAGAGGATATGGTTCACATATGTGAGCTAGAAACTAGGAAGAGTCTTAGTGATGATGAGGAGAAGAGATCAGAGAAGGGTCTCAGAAACTACCAGGTGAGTAGTGAGGAACTTTTAGGTTGCCTAAAGGGAAATGAGAAGAGGTCAATGATTGATCTCAAATACGTCCAAGTGGACAGTGAAGAAAGTTCATATTTCCAAGTGGGAAATGAGATGGGATCATTGGAGGATCTCATAGACTTCTAGGAGGGCAGGGAAGAAATCCCAGATTTCTGGGTGGGCAAGGGAGAGGAGACGAGACTGTCTGCTAGTCTCATGAACTCAGAGGTGAGTTTGGATCAGCAAGGAATGCTTACAGAGGATGATTAGAGGAGTATTCTAAACATTGAGGGAATTCATATATTCATACCAAACAACATGGTTGAGGCCAGAGATTCTGTTGCAGATGTAGTAGCAGAAGAAGGACAACCAACAGTGACTTTCATAGAGGAAGAAAAAATGGAGCAGACATCAAAATATTCCCCAACAGAACAAGAGCATGCAGATAAGGTGATAAATCCATGGGAGAAGGAGTTGGAGATGTTGGAGGGTTGGTTGAACAATCCAGAGCCAATAGATGACTTCCATGAGTAGACATTCATGCAAATCATAGGAGAAGAGAATTCGACAAAATTGCTTAGAAATTTCAGCCAGGAATATGAACAAGAGATGATTGTAGCACTGAAGCCTGCAGTAGAAAATGAAGCAGAATTCTAGTATAGGGAGCAGCTAGAGGAAGCTGGAGATGAACCAGTAGGAGAAATTGTAGAAGCAAAGTTGTCAGAAAGAGAAGTTGAGCAACAACTCAGTGATGAGACTGTAGAGATGAAATTTATAGGAGAGTGGAAAGTTAAGGCCACAAGAGATGCAGAAAATTGCAAGGGGGATCAAGTTGATATTACCATCAACATGGAGGGAGTGCAGTGGAGAAAACTACATAAAGAGATCCAACGATTGGAACAATTAGATAAGGAGATAGAAGAAATCAGAAGTTTGATGTTGAGGTCAGCACATGAGACTACCAACAAAGAGGAGATGAGTAGAAGGAAGCATGCCATAGCTTCAGCAACAACGACAAAGCAGTGGAGTAGATGGATAGCTCCAAGGAAAAGTTTGGGATCTAGGTGGATTTCAACAGAGCTGGGAAGCTCATGAATGTTTTGCAGTAGTGGATTATGATGCAGGAGAATCACTCCAACCCAGCAATGCACCAGCTAGACAACACATTCAACGCACATTCAAGGAAGGGAGAGGCGCCAACCCTCTCATTTTAAAATTTAAAATTGTAATTAAATGTTTGTAAGGATGGAAGAGCCAAATTGATGCCTTTATGCAAATAGTAGATAGAGTCACCTTTAATGGTTTACAGGATGAATATCTAGATCCAATTTGGGCTAGATGGCATTGATTGTAATTTGATGTAATTAATGAGAGAAGGTATCTTTGAGGTAAAGGCTCGAGGAGCCCCTCTTTTGTAAAAGATATTTGTATCTAGAATTCATTAGAAGGCATATTATGTCAGAGAATAAAAGAGAAAGTTGAGACTCTGTCATAGTCCAAGCTCACCCATATTGTAATCAAACATTCATATTAATACAAGGAGCAGTTTTTCCTACATGAGATTCTTTGTGTTCTTGTATGTGTGCTTATGAATGAATGTCGTGTGTGTGTTATTTTATGTTGTAGATGTATGTTAGATTCCATCTATAGGTGATATATAGAATTCTCTATCTGTCTGATATTTTTCTGGTTTCAGTCTGGGTTTGTGGATTAATGCAAGGGGGTGCGTGATAGAGTGTTGAGGACTCTGTGATCCAGTGCAAAGAGTGCACATCTGAGTTTTGTGGAATTCAGGAAAGAACGTGCTAGGAGGGCGCACCAGAGAAGTCATAAGCTCAAGGGATAAGCCTCAATGTTACTGAACACCTTGGAGGAAGGACTGTGTAGAGGAGGGCACTGAGAGAAAACAAAATTTCTGAGGATTCTATAGAGCTCTACCAGGTGGGTATCGAGCGAGTGCAAGGAGTGCACCAAGGAAATATATTTTGAGTTCAGTGAGAAGATAAGTGTCAAGGATAAGACACTCATAGAGTTACTGAATACTTTGCAAGCTCGGCAAGGAGTGCTTGAGTGGAAGTTGCCAAGAGGGCACTTGCATCTCTTCAAGGGACAGAAGGGACAAAGATCTTTGAGGTATGAGAAGTTGAAGCTCAAGGAGGAAAAGTATTTGAACACTCTGGAGGAATACCTATGAAAGGATTGCACCAAGCCAGCACTCCGACAAAGTGTTGAAATACATCCATATGAATGTGATCTAGGTTATTTTCGACACGAAATGACTGATCCGTATTATTTTCAGCATGAAATGTGAGCGGAGATATAATAAAAAAATGCACAGAAATATCACAGATATTAAATAAGATAACATAAATGTATCATATATGCAACCATAAACAAATATATACAGTAATACATGATTTCTATTAATGAAAGAAATGTACAGAGACTGTAAAAATGCAGAGTGAAAGACTCGCTAGAATGGTGGCAGCTTATCTCTGAGAAGAGATGTGACGGCTACTCGCATTTGCAAGAAGATGGTTACAATGAGGCTCTGAAGGCATTTTTATAATAAACAAGAATGAAAAAAACCATAGACATCCAAAAACCTAACCCTAGGAGATGAAGCGCCAAAAGTCATATGGGCCCCGTTTGGGTAAGTGAGTACATCAACTTCCCAGGGTCATAACTTTCACATACGATCTTCATTTTAGGCATGTGATAGCTCGTTGGAAAGGTATTGTTGAGGATATTCATTTTTTGGGATCAATCATACCTTTTAATATCATTGAGAACCTTGATCTCAAAAAACCTTCATTTGGGCCCTCAAAATGGCCCCGAAAGTTAAAAACTGCTAAAAATAGTAAATTGCCAGAATTGCCAGAACACTGTTTTGAGCCAGTCGAAAAAGGTGGGTGGCCACTGATATCAACCTGGATCAATCCTTCCTCCTTAGGAAGAAATTTTCTCTATTTCGTTGATTTTTAGGGGGAGAGGGAAAAGCGTTTGCTGAATCTACATCTTGGTGAGTTGCTTGCCTTACTGGAGACGTCACGTTGCTCAGTTTGTGAAAGTTTGTTATGAACCTATTGAGGTTGAGGTTGTTCAAAAAGTTGAGCTACATGAGAGGACAATGTGCAAAAGGATTCTTTTCACTTTGCTACAACCTTGTCGACTTGCTTCTGTTTGATAGAAGGTGCTTGGGGCAAGGCTATAGTGGTTGCAGTGTCCCTTTGTTCTCCTTTTGAACAGATTGTGAAGAAGCTAAATTTTGCAGTATAAGATACTACCTTGTGGCACTTTTTAGGTGGAATAGTAGTTGGAACTACCTCTGGTATTCTGTAGAGATGACCCCCTAGAGAAACAATGACACTGCGAGGTTGAGACTCATAAGCAACATGGCGCTTCCACATATATGGTTGGCCCAAGAGAACATCACAAACATCTAGTGGGGAAACATCACATAATACCTCATACTTGAAGGGTTGGATACCGTATGACAATCGATATTGTTGGCTGACACGAAGATCTCATCCTTGGCGAAGACACTCGATGTTGTATGGCTTCGGGTGTGGTGTTGTCGACAATCCCAACTATTTGGTGACCTCTGTTGAGATGAGGTTCTTCTGGATTCTGCTATCAACAATAAAATTCAGCGAGGTCCCCTTTACCCACATCTGTGAATGAAAAAGGCACTCCCCCTCTTTAGGATCTGTTGGTTCTTCTAGTTGAATTGTTGCAATCGCGACAATAGTAATGGGGTCCACGTCAATGATCTATCCTTTACCATTATTTTCATAATCAGATTCTGAATCAAGGTTCGGTTCTTTGTCTTTGATCTCAGCCACCAATGACTATTTTGAGAGACATTCATCGGTGTTGTGCCAGGGGATTTTGTGGAACTCGCACCATTTTTCGATCTCCTTCTTTGTCTTCCCGTGACCCTTCTTTTCCTATTTATTGGACTAATTTTCAGGAGACTATTTGTTAGGGCCATCTTTGTCATACTTCAGTTGTTGCGGATTTGCAGACCCAAACTCCCATTTTTTCTAGTGCTTAAATTTTTGTTCGATTTTAACAGCATATCGATAAGAAGCACTGAGTGATGAGATGTCCAGAAAATCCATTTCAATCTGGATGTATCTGCGTAGATCCCCATGGTATTTCAGAAAAAAATGTCGCTCGGAGTCTTTGATACCTAGCTTGGTGCGCAAGGTATGGAAGGTATTGGTGAACTCTGGAACTACTTGGCCCCTATCTTGTCGCAGTGTGTTCCATCTCATGTACTGGTCTTCATAGTTGCCAACATGGTAATATTGTTCCTTTACTGCATCCACAAAAAAATCCCGAGTGGGATCGACCCCGTATATTCCAGACTCCTCTGTGGAACTTTGCTCCCAGTAAGTTTCCCACCAATGTTTGACATGATGGAGAGCTTTAAGGAGTGCGAAGGTGATCTTTTCTTTTTCGAAAAAATTGTGAACAAAGAAATAACCTTCTAGCAAAGTTAACCATTTTTCTAGGGCTTCTACATCTATCTTTCCTTCAAACATATGAATATCAAAATTAACGTGTACCTTAAAAGGTGAGGTGCCTCCAAAGTGATCGCTTGTTGAAGATGCACCTATGGTTATCGGTAGGCGTTGAAGGATGTGGGAAAAATTCTCCATCATTTCGTCCCTCTGTCGCGTGAGAGCTTGCTCAAGCAACAAATTGATAGGATCTTCTGCTCCGTCGTTTTTCTTTTCTTCCACCATTGAGGGTTTCTTAGGTGTGTGAGAGTGATTGTCTTCAAAAGAGACAAGATTGAGACTGAAATTTCCATACTTGGACCTCGTTGGGGACATGAACTGAAAAAAGGATCAATACCAGCCTGCTCTGATACCACTAATCCGGATTATTTTCGGCACGAAATGACTGATCCAGATTATTTTCGACATGAAATGTGAGCAGAGATATAATAAATAAGTGCACAGAGATATCACAGATATTAAATAAGATAACATAAATGTATCAGATATGCAACCATAAACACAGATATACAGTAATACATTATTTCTATTAATGAAAGAAATGTACAGAGACTATAAAAATACAGAGTGAAAGACTCACTAGAATGGTGGCAGCTTATCTCTGAGAAGAGATGTGATGGCTACTCGAATTCACAAGAAGATGGTTACAATAAGGCTTTGAAGGCCTTTTTACAATAAACAGGAATCCAAAAAACCCTAGACATCTAAAAACCTAACCCTAGGAGATGAAGCGCCAAAAGTCATGTGGGCCCCGTTTGGGTAAGTGAGTACATCAACTTCTCGGGGTCGTAACTTTCGCATACGATCTCTGTTTTAGGCGTGTGATAGATTGTTGGAAAGGTATTGTATAGGTGTTACACATGATTTTGGTCATCTTGGTGATGTATTCACAATGGTGTACTCAGGCTCCCAACAAGAACTTTCTCCTGAGAAAAATGGCATTTATCTCCTTCCAGAAAACATATTTTCAAAGTCAGTTCGCAAGATGTATATGTCCTAGGGTGCAAGAATGACCCATTCTTGCAGGCCACATTTATCTAGGGTGCGAACTTCTTGCACCATGATCTATACACAGGGTGAGAACTTGTTTTTAATCTTGGAAAAGAGATGAAGTCTCGAGGGTTCTAGAAGGGAATCTTCTAGAACATGGGTTGGCATTTGTATGGTTGTCATTTTACTGGTTTCCTTGATTTGGTGGGATCATTCTCATCCATGTAACCATCTCATCCTCTCCTATATATTGAAAGGATTCTCATGGAAAAGGTTAAGCAAGATTAATTGAAGAATTGGTAAAGGAATTGTGTGAATAACTCTGCTCTAACAGAAGCTTGGAGACTCTACTAGGTCTATCAAGAGGAATTGGATTTTCTTCATGAAAGCTTTGAACAAGTGTGTGTGTTGGAACTAAGAGCCATCGAAAGGAAGCTTGCAACATCAAGGATATCAGGTTGTATCTTCTACTTTCAATTAATATGATACAGTGGCATGTCCTTTTCCCATAAATTCATTATTACTTTATTGTGTAATTCCTTGATCATATGCATAAGTTGACATTGAATACATTGTGCTATCTTCACTTTGGTTGGTTTGTGTTGTCTTGGTCTTGACCTCACGAGAGCGCCAGAGCGAAGAGGGAACAACAGAGACTTAAGGAAGTGATACAAAGGTATGTCACTTGTTCCTCCTTACTAGTTAATTCAATGGTCATAACTTAGGGAAAGAGTCATGTCATGTCATGTTTTGTTCTAGATCTAGGTGGATCTAGGGAGATATGTTAGTGTCTGCACCTACTGATTAATACGATAACAAAATTGGCGACTCCACTGGGGATGCAACCCATTTTTTAGTGGTTTTTAGTGTTTTTCCTTTGCCATTTTCTCTTGCCTTACCTTTCTTCATTTCTATCAATCTCTGAGTCTTCAAGACACCCTGACAAGCTCTCTGGGTCCAGAAGTCCCTTCAAAAATTTTGTCTTTTTCCAAAATTTTGCCTAGTTTCAGGCCTTCTCACACTATACCCAATAGTGGCCTCTGAGAACACCTTGAGTTCACACTCTACCTTTCATTGCAGTGCAAGATTCTCGCACTCTGCTTGAAGCCAACTTGTGAGAATGCTCCATTCTCGCATTGTACATTACTGATAGCTTGCAAACCCTTTTTTAAAATTTTTGGATTTAAGGCTTTTGTATGCACATATACCCAGATCTGTATAGGTGTCTGATAAGAACTTCTTGGGCCACCAGTTGATTGTTTCTTGACTTTGGATTTTGTGCACGACTAGTCTTCGAAAATCAAAGACTCTTCTTGTCCATCTTTTCTCAACTCTCATCTTTTGACTTTTCTTAGCAAGGATATAATCTCTGATCCTGGAATCAGAGTACTTGTTTGGTTAGGATCCGGTGATCGGTTTGAAAGTTGGGATTGTTTGTCGTTATCAATTGCTCATCACTTGGAAAATCATTGTTCTCATGCAATTGAAAAGACTAGTCTTATCTGCTTGTCATTTTTGTCTCCATTGAAAGATTGGTTTGGGTTTGTTTATTGCTTATTTGTTAGTTATTGGTTTTCCTTACTTTCACCACCATGGTGTAGATCGTTTTGAAAAGTAAAAAACATTTTTCTTTTTAAAAGCATTTTCATTTTGAAAATATTGGAAATCAATTGTTGAAATAGAGAATTGCCATTGTTACGTGATTCATTGATATTGCATTTTAAAGAAGATTGCATATTCGTAGTTCAAGATTGTTCCAGAAAACTTCTCTTGCCTTCCTATAAATAGGATTCATTGAACAAGAATTGATACCTTTTCATTCCTATCTATGCATTGTTGGGTCAGTCTCACACAACATCGGTTTCATCTCTGCTTCCTTTGAGTAACAACATCCCTTAATAATATTGTGCAACTTTAAACATTTAACTAGTAACTCTTTTCTAGGACTCTATTACACCAACAATTAGCTAGGCTAGAGATTTGGATTAGGCAGAGAGATACACTCTCCAAAGCACAAAACAAACAATAGCATCTTGTGTTAAGGAGTGTCAAATTCCATTTATGACATTTTTTCCTAGGAATCCCTTCTCACACAAGGGTCAAACCCGAGGTTGCATTGATATTGACAGAGTTACTCACCCTGCTTTGTTGATATCGATGTAGAGATTGCATGTATTACAGGGGTCACTTGGAGGTATACCCACAATGATGAGTGGAAGCCTCTCAAGTTGATTTTGGGCTAGATACCCTAACCTTGCATGTGGATCGGACTGTCGACTGTTCCCCCAGGATTTATTGTTGTCGGTGGTAACCTTAGTGGCCTATCTTCTTAGGATCTTACACAAGGTGACTGTGAAGGGGCAAGTCTTCACGGTACCTGGAATCGACGTTGGCCAAACTCACTCAAGCTCCTTGGAGGGTATACCCACGATTATGTGTGGGAGCTTGCACCAGGCTGTAAGTCTATTAAGCAGGTCGTCAACGTAACTTTTCCACCCTAGCCCAACCCCTTCTCGTCTCATTGTTGCAATGTTGGATTTGATCACCAACTAGTGGCTTTGGAATTAGAAGGTCTTGTTTGCTTGGTATTGTTTCCTAGATTCTGTTTACTAACGCATGTTGTTTGTTTACCTGAGTTGACCACAGGATTTTCTTCGTAAGATTGTAACTCGTTCACAATAGAGCCTCCACGTCGTTCACGTAGAATGCAGAGCTTACCCCCAGAAAATCTGGAAGGTTCTCAACCCTTGCCTACAAGCTCACCAGAGAGCTCTCCTCAACAGAGTGAATTCCAAGATGTCACCACTCCACAAGTGGAAAGAACTGACTCTCCAGAATGGTTCCAAATCACAAATTCTCGAGAGGACTTTCGACTTCACCACAATTCTGAGAGACGTATTATGCAAGTGAATTCTTCCGGAGACTTAGTTGTTTTGTCTTCTGGATCACCGACTGGACCTTTTCCAGGACCTGAGGGCCAAGTTCCTTTTTGGTCTACTAGCATTTTTAGACGAGATCTCTTTGGTTCAGGATCAAACGTTGAAATCACTGTCTCACCTGTGTTCCCCGAAAACTCTGACCCAGATGCAGTAGCTTTTACTACTGCTTATTATTTTCCTAGTACAGAAGCTCCGCGAGCTGACCACGTCTTGACCATCCCTTTAGAAATGGTCCATTACACAGATACTACGAGTATTCACACTGGGATCATAGTGGCTAGTCAAGCCCCCATTGGCACACCGCTCTCGCCTAGTGTCACCATGATGCTTCCACCCGGATACCGTGCGTTGAATGCTTCTATTCCCACTCCTACACAAACTCCATATGAAACTCTTGGTGGTCCCTCTTCTTCTGGGCACTCTTCTCCCGGATTCATTCTAACACTTCCTCAACCCCCTTTCAAAGGACCTTTTCAATCCTCTATCGACAACACCAATCCTAGTGGAACCATCTCGTCATTCACACGAAATCACCAGATTCCCATTGGTGGACAATTTCACCAAGGAGGTTTGACTCAACCCCCCCTTATAGGGAAAATTCCTATTGGAACAAAAATCCCAATTAGAACACAACCCCCAATTGGAACTCAACCCCCGATTGGAGGACAACCTCCACCGACCCCACCCTATGGATAAAACATACCTCCATCCTTGGCCCAGTATTGGAACCATATGATACAACATAATCCTCAATCGACTGGGGGGAAATAGCTTCCAGCTACATCTGTTATACCCCCTAGTATCGGCCAACCATATCCAGGTACGTCCAATCCTATTTGGGGCTCGAATGCCCAAACTCACGTCCCTGTTCAAGGATACAATCCCATGAGCTACTTTCCTCCACAGCAACCAACGAATTTGCTTGGGTCTTTGCATTATATGAAGGCTACCTATGGTCCCACTGGTTTGTCAATGGGACTCCCTCCCCAAAGCCACTAGTACCCGCATGTGAATAGACAGTTACCCTTCTTGGCGACTTTGGACCTCCCAGATCTGTCAAGGATTTTAAATGATACAATCCATCACTCTCCCCAATGGCCTACTATACCAGCCAAACTACCATCTGACATCCGTAAATTCGATGGAAAAGTGGGAGAGGACCTGAACAATCATGTCGCGACTTTTCACCTCTGGTGCTCATCCAAATCCTTGATGGATGACTCTATATGTTTACGTATTTTTCAAAGAACTCTCACAGGTTCTACTGCGAAGTGGTATATAGAATTACCACGAGGTTTCTTCGTCGAATTCAACACCCTAGCTATGTATTTCCTCACCCACTACCAGTTACCGATCTGTTATGAAACGGAGACCAAGATTTTGAGTTCTTTCAAACAAAACAAAACCACTCATATATTCAATCACATTCATGAGTGGCGGCGGAGACGACGTCTCATCAAACTCAAACTTCCTGGTCAGTTGCTGGCAGAGTGGGTCACAACATCATTTGTGAATGACATCGGTTGTGACATCACCATGGGTGGATTTTTCATGGAAGAACAGGCCATAAGTCGTGCTCAATACCTTGACCTCGTTTACTCACAAATGGGTACTCTTTATGACTTACTCCCTGATGCACCTCGTCCTTCCACTTCCGCCACTTCCACCACTCCAGTTGCTTCTCATGCAGTCGATGATGTGATTGGCACTTTCTATTCCCAACAACATTTCACCTCGAGCAACAACCCCAAACCCACTTCTTCTAATGTTCAAAATGATCCATCTCCTAACCCTCCCCCCGACAAGACTTATGAAGTAAATGTTGTTCACTTTACCCCAGTCGGTAAAAAAAAATCCAGAAAGGGAAAGGGTAAGAATAAGGAGGACAAAAATACTTCTCAAGCAGAGAGAGCCAAAACCCCACCTGTTGACGATAGGGATAAGCACAAACCTCGCTACCCCTGTCTTATCTGTGGTGATGATCACTACACGAAAGATTGTCCACGACACGCCAAGGTTACTAAGTTCCTTCAAGGGGCCCCGAAACCACCCACTCCGATCATTTTGTCCCAACCCTTCCCCTCTCAAAAAAAGGACCAATTTGTCATTCATGACCAACCTTCCCCTTCCACTACATCCTATGTATTAATCTGTACTGGCGATTCAAAGAAGAATGACATCGCACTTACCACTCGAGCCAAAGATTATTCTCCCTCTAAAGAGAAGGATGATGATATACCTCCTTCATTGGTCCAACCATCTCCCATGACTCCATCTACCAATAGTCCTCTTCATCTCGAATGACTGAGCCTTGACACATTTCTTCACCCCCCTCCAAAGGGCGTCGTTCGAAAATCGGTTTTCGATCCTCGTGCTCGTGCTGCCTAGAACTACAGCATTGTTGAAGATCTGGCTCAAGCACCTTCTGTGATGTCATCCCTCGAAGTCCTTCAAAGTTGTCCCACACAACGAAAGGCATTGTTGAAAGATATCGGTGTAATCGACCCAATGGATTCAAATTTAATAATTTTTTACTTCGAAGATCACATTCCAAGGTTACCCCCTCAACTCGTGTTCCAAATCCAAGTGATTGTCTCCGAAAAAAATATTTGTAGAACTGTTATCGATGAGGCTGCCTCAATGTGTGTCATGTATGTTACCTACTGGAAAGCCATTGGCTCTCCCTCTTTAACTGAATCCCATAACACACTCAAAGCCTTCAATGGCTCCGGTTTTAAGCCTTACAATGTCCTTCATTTGTTGTCAATCACGCTAGAAAGAAAAATGGTCCAAGTCTAAGTGGAGGTCTTTGACGCTCCTCTCGATTACAATATTCTACTTGGCCATAGCTGGATTGATTCCTTGCATGTCGTTGTGTCGACTCTTTTTCGTGTTGTACGTTTCCCACATCAAGGAAAGGTAATTATTGTCGACCAATTAGATTTATTTAACTTGGATACACGTACTGGCAACATACCATTCATCGCCAAAACCCCTCCAGGTTACGAGAATGTCGGTGTAGGTCTTCTCAAAGACTCCTAGTTAATGGGTACCTTCCCCATTCCACCACCCAATGTTCCACACTCGTATGTTAATTCAATCAACATGATCTCCACCTCGATTCATGGAACCCTTGCGTCCCACAACCCATGGATGGTACCTGACCCTAGCGATCATCTTCATTACAACGATGAAATGCCTTTGAGTCCGGTCGAATCTGCCTATCAGGCCATTCAATCGACAACCCCTTCTACCCCCTCTCTTGGTGATTTATCTCCAGATCCCTTCTGCGTCATTTTTCCCACGGACGAGAAGATTATGTATGTCATGGAAGACACCCCCTGGAACGATGGCCATCACAGTTCCATCCTCTTCCTAGAACAACACACCATCAAGGGATACCAACGAATCTCGACCCCGTTGACCATTTTCATCATTTCAACCGTTCCCGAGTCCACACACGATGTGTTTTCTGAATGGAACTTAAGCAATATCTCACCCACTATTCCCCTCGACATATCCATCAAACCTGGAATTGTCGAAAATGTGCATATCAGAGCTTCATGTTCCCCCGATGAAATCGTCACCTACAAGTCACTTTTCAAAGAATTTTGTGACGTCTTTTCCTGGAGCTATGAAAAAATGTCAGGTATTGACCCCGACATTGCGATACATGAAATTAAGACTTACCCAGACGCTAAACCCATCCGGCAACGCCTTCATCCAGTTCACCCACGTAAAGCTACTGCTATCAAGCTTGAAGTTGAGAAACTTCTCAAAGCCGTCTTTATTTACCCAGTATCCCTCACCGACTGGGTTTCCAATCTTGTCTCGATCAACAAGAAACAAGGCACTATCCGCGTATGCGTTGATTATAGAGATATCAATAAAGATTGTCCTAAAGACAACTTTCCTACCCCCTTCATCAACTAGATTATCGATGATTATGCCAGAAGCGAAATATTCTCTCTGATGGATGGTTTCTTCGAATATAATCACATCAATATTGTTCCCGAGGACCAACACAAAACCACTTTTATTTGTCCTTGGGGAACTTTCGCCTATCAAAAACTTCCTTTCGGTCTAAAGAACGTTGGTGCAACTTTTCAGCAAGCTATGTCCTATGCCTTCCATGATATCAAGCACATCGTGCAACCATATATTGATGACTTACCTGCTCATTCCATGCATCGATTCGATCATCCAATCCACCTCCAAGACATTTTCCTCCGCTGTCGGTTTTACCATATACGCTTGAATCCTCACAAATGCATTTTCTACGTGGAATCCGGCCAACTTCTAGGATTTATCATTTCACGTCAAGGGATTAGGGTAGACCCTTTAAAGGTTGAGGTGATTCTCAATCTCCCTCCTCCTTCTACACTTTTCCAGTTACAAAGTTTGCAAGGCAAAGAAAACTTTCTTCGTTGTTTCATCCTGAACTACATCGAGATAACTCTTGGATTTATGAGACTACTCAAAAAGGGGTCTGAGTTCGTATGGGATTCCATCACAAACAAATCCTTTGAAGCTTTGAAACTGTCCCTGACATGTGCTTCACTTCTCTTTCCCCCCTGATTACAGTCGTGATTATTTCCTCTACCTCGCAGCCTCGGATTACACCATCACTATGGTTCTCATCCAAGAGGATAATTCTCATGACGAACATGTTATCTATTACTTGAGTCAAAGTCTAACGCCTACCAAAACCAAGTATTTACATGTTGAAAAACTGGCCTTGGCATCCGTCCAAGCCGTGCAACGTTTTCGGCACTATATCATCTCTCGCAAGACTACGATAATTTATAATTGCAACCCTATGCAACACATTCTCACACGTCAATTTCTAGGGGGGAAATACTCAAAATGGATTTTGATACTCTATGAGTTTGACTTGGAATTCGAACGAGTTAAGTCCAAGAAGTCCTTAGTGTTTTCCAAGTTGATATGCGACTTTCCCTACTCTGAAACGGAAAATGTAGCAGTTGATTCATTACCTGATGAATCCCTTTTCCTAATTAGTTGTGATGATCTTTGGTATGGAGATATCATCATATATCTCCAAACCCATACTTTCCGGCCCAATTTGTCCAGTACTAACTGGCGTCGAATACGATACCAAGACCGTCAATATATTATCCTTGGGGATACTCTTTATCGTCGAGGGATTGACTCAGTTTTTTGACGCTATCTCACGTTTGACGAAGCCGAGAAAGACTTAAATGATTGCCATTCAGGAGCCTGTGGTGGTCATATGTCCCGGTATGCTACTGCTCAGAAGATCTTATGACCAAGGTATTTTTGGCCTTCTTTATTTAACGACTGCATAATCGCCGTCCAAAAATGCCATGCTTGCCAGACCTATAATCATAAGATACGATCACATCCTGCTCCTCTTCACCCTGTGGTCTCCATTGGTCCCTTTGCGAAATGGGGTATCGATTTCATGACATGTCACTCCCACTCGGCTAAGGGGCATGGATACATTAATTTAGCTATAGATTATTTTATGAAATGGGCCGAGGCAATGCCGACATTTGACAACACTGGAAAGACCGCAGCCTTATTCATTTTCAATCACATCATAGCTCGCTTTGGTGTTCCTCATGCTATCGTCACTGATCACGGTAGCCACTTTAGAAACTTCATGATGTCCGAACTCACTGAAAAGTTGGGTCTTCGCCATGAAAAATCAATGCCCTATTACCCACAAGCCAACGGCCAATTTAAAGCGATTAATAAAGTTCTCATAACCATGCTTCGACGAATGATAGGGATTCACAAAACAAGTTGGCACACAATGTTGTTTTCAGCATTGTGGGCTTACCGGACATCCATCAAGTCCGCTACTGGGTTTACACCTTTCCAGTTAGTCTATGTTCTAGAATCCATCCTCCTGATTGAATGCGAGATACCCTCTTTAAAACTAGTCATCGAACTCCTACCAAATACTTCTGCAGAAGAAGAACATCTGTTGTATCTCATGCGATTAGAAGAAACTCGATGCGATGCTACCCTAGTCATAGAAGCCTAGAAGAAATGTGTCAAGGCCCAATGTGAAAAACATGTGAAGCCTCATGTTTTCTCCGAAGGAGATCTGGTTCTCCTCTATGAACAAGATCGAGATATGCTAGGAGATGGAAAATTCGAAGCCATGTGGCGAGGTCCTTATATTGTTAGACGGGTTTTGGATAAAGGAGCTTACGAGTTAGTATATTACGACGGTATCCCTTTGAGTGAACCCAGAAATGGGTTGTATTTAGAGACACATGTTCACGAGTACTTGTATTTTATTGTATCATACTTCTTGTGTGTTACTGTAGTTTTCTTTTTTCATTATCTAGTCTCTGCCCTTGTGTTACATTGTGTTTGGTTTCCAGATGTTAGAGTCTTCGCTACCCCACATTGGCTTCGCTGATGGTGCTAGCCGTAGTACTCAGAACCTTTCTTCTGTTGTGTGGGCAATTTATGCCCCTACAAACAAACTTATCACTCTACGAGGGGTGTGCCTCGACCATGCGACCAACAATATTGCAGAGTATAGCGTCGTTATTGAATTTTTGATTGATGCTATCTCACTTGGTATTCGTCACTTGGTTGTGTGACTCGATTCACTGCTCGTAGTACTACAGTTAAGTAATGTCTATGCTATTCAAAGTCCTAATTTGTTAAGGGTATATTTGCGAATTCGCCTCTTGGAACGTTATTTTGATTATATTGAGTATCAGCGTATTCCTAGATGTCTAAATACATTAACTGATGCATTAGCTAACTATGTGTTAGATAGACATTTGGGTCATTTATAAATCAATCACATCACAAGTACCACAACACAAGATAAGCTGGTAGAAGTTGTATGTATATATAGTGATCAAAACGTTTTTTACAAAAAAGTTCTTTCCAAGGACCAAAATTTCAAAATATGAAGCGCATAGCTTCTACAAATTAATGTCATGGATGACATTCATGGTAACACATGACTGCCCAGGAAACCCTACGAATCAGTCAGCCAACAGACTCTGACACGCCCACCGTATGACACTGATAACGTCGCAGGACCTCTCCAAGAGGCATGTCCGGAATGTATGTAGTCAAACCCTATAAGTTTTGTTCCACTGCCTCATAATATTCAACGTCCCATCATGGCACTAGATCCACCTCTCCTCGTCGCTGAATAGGAGAAGTACCCAGAGGTCGATAAGGCCGCACGTCTATGTCATCAAAAAATATTTTTTGTAATTAGACCTTGGACAAACATAAAAACATTTGCATATGATAAAATTCACAAAAAAATTTTAAAAGTAAAAACTGTGTACTTCTTACCAAGATCTCCCCACTGAGCACCCTTGGGTAGGGCCAAGTCCGGATCCCCTCAGAATTCCAACCTGACATAGGCATAATCATCGACCATCAACATCTGTGGTCACAACCAGTCAAAGAAGGAATCATTGTATTTGATGATTGGTCCAGCTACATGTCGGGCCATGAGGTTACACCACCTCAACATCCTTGGATCCTCTAGAGCCGGTAAACCCCACTCAACCTGCAACCTTAGCAAAAGAACCCTCTCAAGAAAGAAGGACACCAACAATGACCCATACCCGAATTGCTTCAGGTCGCCTCTCCTACATTTAGTCAACTGCCTCTTCACGCTATGAAGGATTGCATATTCCCAGTTAAAGACTCAAGGCTCAGTACACTCAATGTCATACTGAAAGTAGCTCTGGAGAGCCATGTGTGGAGCAGCGCTCCCAGCCATATGAGAAATGGTGAAAAAAATAGTGCGAAGGGTCAAATCCTGGACCCCCCAAATAGCCACTTTTCCTTTGATTCTTTCCACCTCTGGAACACAATAAAAACAACAGTATTCACTCATAGGCAGCCCACCACCTCGTCTACCAGTCAAGCTAGTGTGGTACCCACACCGTGATAGTCCTGTCAGGAAATAAACATCCTCAATATCCAAGGACAATGTGTGGACCCCTATGTGGAATACTTGTTCGTCCACGTCCCACATATGAATGAGGTACTCCAACAGCCTGACTTGGGCCCTCATACCCAGGATCCGAAAGAATTTCAAGAGACCACAGTCTCACAAAGAGGCAACGGTGCCTAGGTTATTCCTGGAAATAGCATCATCTTCTTCATGCTCTCTTTCATGCCATTCCAAAACCATGGTGATAGCCAAATACCTGCACAAGAACCATAAGAAGGAGGTAAGCAACTCTCTTCAACCCTTGATGCATTTTTCATTGAGAAAAATTTAAAGAAATTTTTCACTTTGTGGTTCTCGCAGGTGCCCCTTTCGCACAGTGTGAGGTTCTCACAGGTGCCTTTGAGGCCACCTGCGATAATCATGCATTCTCGCAAGTCCCATGTGGCTGGCTTGTGAGAATGCCTGAGCGCATTTTGAGCCCTAAAACAAGCTCAAAAACTTGAATTTTACCAATGAAAATAAAAAATTGAACCATGAAAAGATAGAAGACAAGGAGCTTACCTCACTACCGGAGACAGTTTGTCACATGGTTGTTCGTACCTTCCGCAATCAAGTGTCGAAATTCAAGGGAAAAAGAGAGGTTTTGGGCTAAAATCTTGGCAAATTTACAATGACTATGGTAAAAAGAACTTTTACCCACTTATATTTACTTTTTACCATTTTGATTGGTTTTTATAATTGTTCTATTTATCAAATCTAATGCCTAATACCCCTGAGTGCGACTTTTTGCAGACATGATGACTTCGACGTCCATATGCAGGGATACGGATATTTTTTCTCTTTTTCATCGAATGTTTGAATTGTTTTTCATGGCTTTTTGCACAAAACCTTGAGCTTGGTCTTTGTCCGTTCTCACGCTCGAAAATACATGAGAACGTAATCGAGCACACTTTTATCACTTTTTCGAGCTCAACAAGGTTATACGAAAAAGGAACCCCCTGGAGTCCTCTTTAAGCTCTTTTCAGACTCTCTAAACATGAAAAGATTGTCGAGCGATCTTTCTATTTTCACGCTCATTAAAGTATTTGAAGAAAGCGTCTGTTGGGCGATAATTTATCTCTTTTCCGGTCTCATCAGACTATTTTACGAAAAAGGAACTGAGAGAGTTCTCTTTTGAGTTCTTTTACAGACTCTATAATCATGAAAAAAATTCAAGTTTTCTATCTTTGGACTCGTTAAACAAACATCGAAAGACCCGTAATGGGACTGAACCACTCCTTCCTAAAGTTTGTTAAATATACTCCGAGGGACTCGTCTGAAGGATGAGATTACATCAACAAGCATATGTTATCCTCCTCAATCTTGCGTAAAAATAAAGAGGTACTCACCTGAAATGGTGGGGGAAAATTTGGGAAAGGGATGTGTTTTCGATTTTGTATTATTGGTAGTAAGTGTCGCTCTTGAACATGACACCCCCCTATTCATTATCTGAAGCCGGTTTGGGAAATCCATTTGTCTCTCATTCGATTTGCCACAAGGTCATATCCTTAGTCATCTTTAAGTCAATTCTACCAAATCATTGGTCGTGTCATTCATATGTTCAAGAGAAGTTCATCTGAAACCTCTATTGAGTCGACCATCTGCAGTTGTCCATTCTCTCCATGTTGGCCTTCCCTGTGTCCAATTCAACTTACATCATACTCTATTCTGCCTTCAAAATATGTTACTCATTTCGTGTCATTGATGGGGGATACATCAAGGCCCTCCTGTGATGAGTTTTGTTCTGTCGAATCCAGCTCATTATCCATAAACAAGACTTAGAAACTATGTAGTACCTTGGAACTTGCATGCCTCAATGGCAGGTTTCCTCGCTTTCGACAGTGGGTTTTCATCATTGACTCCTGATCAAGAGATTTTGTCGAATGTTCAACCTCAACTCATTTATTCACATTTGATGGATTGTACTAGTGTACCTTGGGATTCATTGACATTAATGGTGATTTCCCTCGCACTTGTTAACGGTTTCATCAACGACCGGTAATCAAGTGGTTTCTACTATGTTTGACTTCAGCACATGTAATCACATGGTTAGATTCATACTTTCAGGTGACGGGATTGAAGACCCTGGGTCTCATCTCTTTGATCCAGGCTACGATGGAATATGTATAATTTGCTGACACATAGATCCACTTTGTATATTTTATGGCTATGTCGTCCTAATTTGACTCTTCTTGCATAGATCCATAGTGTGTTTTGGTGGCTATGTGATATTTTGATGGCATGGATCCATGGTGTATGATTGGTGGCCATGACCTATGTTTATGATGTCATTTGTCTATGATCTGAGTATGGGAATGCCTACCTCAGAACTAGTATGATATTCTGCAGATGCTTGGTTGTTTGCAGGTTTCTGATTAGGTGTGATCCTAGTTTCCGACACACACATGCAGTTTACAAAGTATTTCGGATGTCACTGATTCCGGCCTCATACATTGGGGGGCATTCTGTTACACATGATTTTGGCCATCTTGGTGATGTATTCACAATGGTGTACTCAGGCTCCCAACAAGAACTTTCTCCTGAGAAGAATGGCATTTATCTCCTTCCAGAAAACATATTTTCAAAGTCAGTTTGTAGTATGTATATGTCCTAGGGTGCGAGAATGACCCGTTCTCATAGGCCACCTTTATCTAGGGTGCGAACTTCTCACACTGTGCTCTATAAACAGGATGCGAACTTGTTTTTAAGCTTGGAAAAGAGATGAAGTCTCGAGGGTTCTAGAAGGGAATCTTCTAGAACATGGGTTGGCATTCGTATGGTTGTCATTTTATTGGTTTCCCTGATTTGGTGGGATCATTCTCATCCATGTAACCATCTCATCCTCTCCTATATATTGAAATGATTCTCATGGAAAAAGGTTAAACAATATTAATTGAAGAATTGGTAAAGGAATTGTGTGAAGAACTCTGCTTGAATAGAAGCTTGGAGACTCTACTAGGTCTATCAAGAGGAATTGGATCTTTTTCATGCAAGCTCAAGAACAAGTGTGTGTGTTGGAACCAAGAGCCATCAAAAGGAATCTTGCGACATCAAGGAAATCAGGTTGTATCTTCTACTTTCAATTAATATGATACAACAGCATGTCCTTTTCCCATAAAGTCATTCTTACTTTATTGTGTAATTCCTTGATCATATGCATAAGTTGACATTGAATACATTGTGCTATCTTCACTTTGGTTGGTTTGTGTTGTCTTGGTCTTGACATCATGAGAGCGCCGAAGTGAAGTGGGAACAACAGATACTTAAGGAAGCGATACAAAGGTATGTCACTTGTTCCTCCTTACTAGCTAATTCAATGGTCGTAACTTAGGGAAAGAGTCATGTCATGTCATGTTTTGTTCTAGATCTAGGTGGATCTAGGGAGATATGTTAGTTTCCACACCTACCGATTAGTCCAATAATAAGAGGAGATTCATTTTGGGGGCTCAATCATGCCTTTGTCTATCATTGAGAACCTTGATCTCGAAAATCCTTCATTTGGGCCCTCAAAATGGCCCCGAAAGTTAAAAATTGCTAAAAATAGTAAATTGCCAAAACTGCCAGAAAATTGTTTTGAGCTAGTCATAAAAGGTGGGTGGCCACAGATATCAACTTGGATCATAAGGCTAGTCAAAGCATAAGGAGTGTGCACAAAGTGAACTATTTCAATTTTGTAAGCCCAGGAGGAATAGTACTTTTGCATACAAGGTTCCTGTAGAAAGAAGAAGAAGGACAAGACAATTCAAGGTCCAAGCCACATACAAGCTCAGGAGAGGTAGCACAAAATTTCACGTAGAGCGCAAGTGTGTGCAAGGATGAGGTCAATTTTTGTTGAAAAAATCTCAGGAGGGAAAGTGGAATTTGAGGCCCAATTGTTGCTCTTGTAGGAGGACAATCGAAGGTCGAGACCTTTGAAACATTGAAATCTTCCAAGTCAGGAAGAAATTCAAATCTCAAGAGGAGGAGCATCGATAGCCACTAGGTCAGCTAAAGAAGATGAAATATAGACCATTGAATCTCACGTCCAGACAACCAGAAGGGTGTGTGGGAGGAAACAGATCTCAATCGTAGGATTTGGGAGCGTATGGGCCAACAAACATTGGATCCAGAGAATGTGCACAAGGTTTAACCCTGTTGGAGTTGCACAGGAGAGTGGATATCACGAAACACGAAGTCCTGAAACCATCAGGATCATCCATAATGAGAGGACAGGTGGCAACAGATCAGCATTTTTTTGACTCACGACTCAGAGAACTCAAAGGGAAGAAATCGTGATATCTGAGTTCACGACTTGATAGTAGTCATCGATCAAGGAGAGAACGTGGACCATTCATTTCCCAAGCAAGTCCCAAGTCCTAAAATCATCGGGATCGTCCATCGAAAGGGTACACGTGGTGAAGGATCAACATTTCGTTGACTCGCAGGAGGGAAAGGTCAAAGGGTAGAATCGTGAGAACTCACAAGGCCCGATTTCACAATTTGTTAGTGGCTGTCAAATCTAGAGGAGTATGAGACGTTGATTTGGCGCTTTGAAATATCAATATTTCAGGATATCAGGGATCGGGAGCAAGTCAGTGAGCCTCCAACTTTGCAGAAAGTGAAGTCTCGATATGCGAAACCCCAACACGCTTAAGAGTTGAGCACGGGGTCATGACCGAAGGTCACATCGATGGAAGTTAAGGAAAGGAGCTATCATTCATTAAGCCCTTTTTGGATTTTTTGGAATTGGAGGAGTTGGGGTGACTCATACGTAGAAGTATTTGAATCTTGAAATCGTGACGCACCTTTGTTTAGGCTCGTGGTCACAACCCATGGTCGCATGAGAGAAGCTTGCGCCTGGTGCTTGTTCGTGCTGGCTGAGTTGCACAAGGACCTGTGGATTTGTTTGTGGGATTCTAGCAAGGAATCGAAGAGCTAATATAGCTCAAGAGTTGAGAAGATCCAGTGACTGGGAGGTCAGTGGACCCTGCCGAGGTAGGGGGTCTGTTCCATTGTGGTATCGTAGCATAGTTTTTTTTTCCAGACCGCAGACAAAAGAAAGACGGTGAAAGAATATAGTCTGATACCATCAATGTGGTATCAGAGATGATTTTTATTTTGTATATTTCAGGTGAGGAGGTAAAGGAGATAGTTTGATACCGTAAGTGGTATCAGAAGCTGAAGACAAGGTGTTGATGCTCTATGGAGATCTGTTTTCATGTAGGAAGCAGAAAATTGACAGCCAGGTGGGTTGTAGGAGAATCTAGGAATGCTCTCGATTGTAGAGTGAATGATAGACTTTCCAGGAAGGAAGGTAGGAGAAGAGGATGGCTATTGAATTCCATGAACGTAGTTGATGGTCACTGTAATTGCTTATTAACTAAACAATCAAGTGTTACATAAATTTTCAACCCAGGGAAGTTTGTTTATTTCAAAAGAAATCACACACTGTATATGCTCAATCTCAAAAGCAATCTAGAGTTGTAGTAAAAGTACACTAATCACACCTTGCCTTGAATAGACTGAAGTTCTACTTTGAATTACAGAAAAGAAATCTATCTATTGCAGAGTTTGAGATTCAAAGGAAAATGATTATCAGAAGAATCCTAGATTACATTAAGAAACAACAACCTAGGAAAAGAAATCTTTTAGCATACTGCAAGGAAGACTAACTATTCTGTAAAAGAGAACATGACCCTAATCCCCAAAGCAGGAATCTTCAGCACATGTCTCTGACTATCACACTTTCATAAACTCATTGCCAATCAAAATGATTAACAAGTACTAAAGGCTAACTATTCTGTAACAGAGAATAGGACCCTATTCCCCAAGCAGGAATCTTCAGCACCTGTCTCTGATTATCACACTTTCATAAATTCATCAAGAAAAATTACCAATCAAAATGATTAACAATTACCTAGGAATGAATTGTATGAAAACAATGTAACAATTAGTAAAGCAGAGTTTCAGCAAAACAGAGTTCAGTAAAGTAGAGTTTCATCAAAACAGAGTTTAAACAAGGCGTGAACAAAAAATAATACTAACACACTACAGAACTAATGGGTGAATATTGTGAAGAAGGTGGGCCCTCTCCTTCTCACAAGATTCCCCAGAAATGAAAAGAACTAAGAAGAAATGATCAGAATAATCTTTTATTCATCTATCAATTGTATCATGTTACAATATCCAAAGTGAACACACCCTTCTCTGTAACTCCTCTCTAGCCAAAAAAATCCTCCCTTCTAATGATGATTTCCCCTTATTTAAAGAGGATAATCCTCTTAATACAATTGATCATAAAATTACATGTGTACATACGAATCTTATTCTTAGTCAGATCTGATCTTCTATGCTAGAATAGGATATTCTGATCTCACGTAGCAAAATGTTATTACAGTAGTTGGAATGGTGTTGGGTTGAGGTGTAGTTGTTTCACCTGGTGTAACAGCTTCTTTATTTATCTTCTTGTTACTGTTGTTGTATATTGTTTCAGCATCACAAATCACAGATTGTTTCAGCAACAAGATTTGCGTTCTGTTTGACTGTTTCAACAACGTGGTCTCAAGCAGCAGCGATGGTTGGTGTTGGCTTAAGGTACAACTGTTGCGGCTAGTGTAACAACTCCTTCTTGTTACTGTTGTGTGAATTGTTGTTCCAGCATCACAAATCACGGATTGTTTCAGCAACAGGATTTGCATGTTGTTGATTGTTTCAGCAATGGGTCTTCAAGCAGCGACAATATATAATCTCCAATTCAAACTGTTTCAGTAACTATATGTTTCTGATCGATGGCTAAGTATGAGAGTAATGTAAAATTACATGTAAAACAAATTAAACATATAGCAAAGAGAAGAAATGTTATATACCTTTGGAAAGATAGGTTAAGGTGATAATGTAGGTTTAAATGTGAGTGGGAAAAGGAAGTAATGATAGCAAAAAGTATGAACAAAAAGGTACATTATAGGGTCCTAACATCCCCCCCAACTAAAAAGGTTGCATGTCCTCAAGCAACTTCAATCTGAATCAGAATTTGGATACCGACTCTGAGCATGCAAATTACTTAAGCAGTAGTTGTGGAAAGTGTTGTATGTTAGAGCTCTAAATCCTTGAATGCGTTGTAGCCTTTGTCAAGATGTTGTTTAAACCTTCTTGGGAAACTTATTATGAACTTGATATTTCTCTGTTGGCATCCACAGAATAGGAAAATGAAACTGATAACCTATCTAGTTTTCATCACATTGTTGAACACATTTGATGTAGCTAGGTACCCGAGAGATTGTTGTCTCAAGATTGGTAGGACTAAATGGATTGTGCTCCTGCCTTTTCTCAGAAGATTGTTGCCAAAACATGTTATTTTCTTGTAGGGCAGCGATCTCTGTGGATTTAATAAACTGTTGAAAATCCTAAAGTAATGTTGTCTGTAGTTGCTGAATATATTGAATCATCCCTGGTTTCTTCAAAAATTGATAATACTCTGCAACAAAGGTGGCAACGTTCTATGGATCTGGTCGTATCCAGAGGAGGTGGTTATCTTCATTTTGCTTGGCAGATAGGAATTCATTCTTCCATGTAATCTGATTGTTAAGGAAGGAGGTGAGTGCCTGAATCTAGATATCACCGACAAGAGGGTTAAGGTTAAGCTGTCGGTTCTCAAGGATGGCCTCATTATGAAGATATAACTCACATAGGAGGTGTTGATCAATATTAGAGGCTTCTGCAAAAGTTCTAACAAAATCTGTTGGATTTAAAACTGCATGGGGTCTGCCTTCTTTGATTGATTTAATCTGAAAAAATGTAAGTCGTTCTATGAGGAAACGAGAGTAATTGGAGGATGGTTTCCTAGCAGCCAACAATTTTTGTGCCAAGTCAAACATCAGGAGCAATTTTTCTTTTAGCTCTTCATTCTGCTTCTTATGGGCATGGGATTCTTGGCGTGTTTTCTCCAAAGCTTCCCAGTTTGAATAGATGTGGTTTAGCCAAAGTAGTCTTTGCTCTTGCAGGCTTTTGTCCAGTGTAACAGCAGACTCTTTTTTCCATTTGTCCATTATTTCTTTCTCATCTCATGGTTGAGATTGTGTTTCAGCATCGCAAGTGATAGGCTGAGGTAGGGTCTGAGTGGCTCATTCCACAAGAGTATGGGTGTTGATCTTGCTAGGAGGGGAAGATTCATCAATAGGCAGTGTTTGTACAGATTTACTAATAAAAACAGGGGCTTCATATGTAGCAGTTGTTGTAGGCCAGGGTTCATTTTGAATTTTGGAAGGTCCTACTGGTTCTTGTGTAACAGCGGGGTTTTCTTCTTTGACTGCAAAAGTCATAGGTGCAGGGGAAGCTCCAGGCATTGGAATTTGAGTTACTTTGTAGCTTGCTTGATAATAAATGTCCCCACAATGACTGCACATATACTCTCTACATTAATTCTCTTTTGTGTTTTCCTCTGTCATGGTCACTATGCGAGATAGGGTATACAATTTAAGTTCCTTGTCGTAGGCTTCCTTTACCATTACTAGCTCTTTCTTGTAGGCTTCCAGTTCAAACTTTAGGAACTCATTTTCTTATAAGATAGAGGCCATTGTTGGTTCTGGTTGTTGATATTTCATGGGTGTATTAAGAGGGGTGACTGGTTCTTGTGTAACAGTCACAGCTGCAATAGTTGGTTCTTGTGGAGCAGCTACAGGAACAATAGTTGATTCTTGTGTTTCAGCTTCTTGATGTAGAGAAAGTAGTGTTGTGACACCCTGGGCATCTGATTCCTGTATTTCAGGAACAACATCAGCAGCTAGTTCTTGTGTTTCAGCTCTAGCTGGTTCTTGTGTAACAGCTATAGCTGGTTCTTTTGTTTCAGCTACTAAATGAATAGTTGGTTCTTGTGTTTTATCTACTGGATTTAAAGAGAATGATGTCGTAGTACCTTATGCCTCTGGTTCTTGTGTTTCAGTACCCATGGGTGGAATAGGTAAAAATTTCAGAATTTGGGAGAGTGGAGGTGTACGGGCTTTTATCAAGATGGATTGGGGGTTTAGGGAAGTGGCAGTAGTGGCTGCTCTTGTTGAGGTCCTCATTCGTTTTCTTTGTAAAAAGGAGGGAAAAGGAGGAATTTTCTTCTTTCTTTCACATGTGGGTTTTTCCTCAGTGATGGGGCAAAGAGGGTTATCAGGTTTATCTAATTCAGAATCATCGCTAAGGATATGAACAATAGGAGTAGATGATTCTGGTAAGTTGTGGGGCGGGCTTGGTATGGTAGGAGGGTTAATTAGATCAATTGGGTCTGTAGGAGAATTAATAGGTATTTTCGGAGGGTCTGGAAGGTTGTGGTTGTTGTTCCTGAGGGTTTTCAGGATGTTCAGCAGCTTCCTGAGGGTCTATGGGTGGGTTGTTTAGGGGAGGGTTTTGTTGGGAAAAACCCTTTTGGATGAGTAGTTGAGCGAGACGGTGATGGGTGAGGGAAAAGGAGGGATTTTTAGCCTTTTTACAATAATGTGACATATTTCTAAGACATCTGAGCAGATAGTAGGGAATATTCACCAATCTAGCATGTCATAAATGAGATAACAAGACAAAATTGTACTAGTAGACTACCTGGTATCGGCCTTCACAGGTGAGGTAGTGCTTGACAAACTCTGTAACTTTTGTCCAAGGAGGCGGCAATGAGCTAAGTCAAACACCCCGACCTTTAGGCTCAACTTGTTCTCCTGGCAAGAGAAAATCCTGCTGGGCATTAAGGATAATGTGTTTGCAAATGAACTAGTGGATGCTAGTGACAAGAAGACCCGAAACCTGTGCTATATCATCCTTTGTGACTAGAATCTGAACCCCTTGAACAATGGAATGATCTTCTTGAAGATTTCAAGCAAATTGAAGAACCTATTGTTGATCAAATCCCTGGAGCCTCTGAAAATAACCCAGCTAACCTGCCTGCAGAAAAATTTGATAGACTTCTGGATACAATTCTGACAGGATTGTTGTGGTGGGTTTGTATCATATAACAGGGCCTCCCATAGCTAACAACTCAGTAAAATGTATAGTCATAGAGTCAATTAACCACTTTTGAGCAGAGTAAGTTTTGCGGGTGAAGGCATGCAAATGGTGGTGAAAACAAACGAAATGATGGGTAAAAAGGAATGACGGTAGTTGGTTCATGTGAAATGATGGCATAAGATTTCGATATTTCCCCCCCCCCACTCCCCAAGTATGACTAAAATAATGACTTTAAGTGAATGATAATAATGAGTCGGGATCTTCTCATTAGCCATAGTTCAATTGTATTTACATATAAAGTTTACATACCTCATCTTTACCTTTGATTCRTACTTCAAAAAAAAAATATAGTGCMTRYCCATAATAGTTCTGCAGTAACCATGGGAGAGACTTTGGATTTATTAGAGAAATTGTATCAAGGGTTTGTTTAATTATGAGAGAGGGTCGTGAAAGGACAAAATGTAGTATGAAAATAGGATAATCGAGAGAGAAAGAGCTGAAGCAGATGTTTTTATTGATAGGGAATGATGAGAAAGTGGTGTTTCAGCAACAGGAAAAGAATAGAAAAATGTTTGTTGAAGAGTGACATTTTAACAATGGAGAATACTGCTGAAGAAATGGTGTTTCAGTAGTGGTGAAATATTGTTGAGCAGTGGTGTTTCAGCAATGGCAAAAAAAAAATGAAATATTGTTGAACAGTGGTGTTTCAACAATGGGAAAAAGGGTGAAATATTGTTGAACAGTGGTGTTTCAGCAATGGGGAAGATGGGAAAAATGAGGAAAATGTTGTTGGAAAGTGATGTTTCAGCAATGGGGAAAAGGGCGAAATATTGTTGAATAGTGGTGTTTTCAGAAATGGGGAAGATGGGGAAAATGAGGAAAATGTTGTTGGAAAGTGATGTTTCAGTAATGGGAAAAGGGCGAAATATTGTTGAACAGTGGTGTTTCGGCAATGGAGAAAAAGGGCGAAATATTGTTGAACAGTGGTGTTTTGGCAATGGAGAAAAATGGCAAAATATTGTTGAACAGTGGTGTTTCAGCAATGGAAAAAAACGGAGAAATATTGTTGAACAGTGGTGTTTTGGCAATGAAGAAAATGAGGAAAATGTTGTTGAAGAGTGGATTAAAGAAAGAGGGAGCAGTGCTTCACAAGATGAATCTTGGATCTTCTTGAAGTAAGATCGTCCTTTCTTGGTAGGCCTTTTCTTTGATCGAGAATTTGCAAAAGAATCAATTGTAACATGTCATTCCTTTACAGGGATTATTAGTAAAAGAAATTTAATCTAATACTAAAGGAATTAAATTCAGAAAAATTAATTGCAATGAGGGGTAGGAGGCTCCTCTAAAAAGAGATAATGTGAGTCTGCCACACATGTGGCCTTAAAATCTTCTTTGGAAATGGGGCGCTGGTATAGACGGAGCCGATGACCATTCACTAATAACGGTGTTTTAGAGTCATCAATTGTGAGGAGCCTTACTGTTCCATTGAGGAAAACAGTGTCCACTTCGTAAGGTCCAAGCCATCTTGTACGTAGTTTCCCTTGAAATTATTTAAACCGAGAATCATATAGTAAAACCCAGTTACCTTTTTGGAATTGCTTATGCTTGATGGTTTTTTCATGCCATTTTGATCTTTGTTGTTTAATCATAGTTGTCTGATGAATGGCATCTAGTCTTTTTTCATCCAATTCATTAAGCTATTGCAACCTGGTTGTCTTTGCATCAGTCAAATCAAGGTTAACAGCTAAAGAAGTCCTTAAGTTTTTGATTTCAAATTCCACAGAAAAGACAACACTTTTTCCACAAACTAATTCATAGGGGGAGAATCCTGTAGTATTTCTCCAGGTAGTTATGTAAGCCCATAATGCTTCAGGGAGCCTGTGAGACCAATCCTTTATGTTTTCCTTCACTGTTTTTGTGAGAATGGCTTCTATTACTTTATTTGTGCTTTCCACCTACCCATTGGCTTGGGGGTGGTATGGTGTAGTCATTCTATGATGAATATGATATTTTTGAAGGGTGGATTTAAAACTGTGAGAAGTGAAAGGAGGTCCTCCATCTGTGACTAATTCCCTAGGCACTCCAAATATAATAAAGATATCTTCAAATAGAAAATCTAGAACCGCTTCTTCAATAGCTCTATGGAGTGCTTTAGCTTCCACCCATTTGGTCATATAATCTGTGCAGACCACTATATAAACTTTTTGATTGGATGGAGGGTTAATGGGTCCTACAAAGTCTAAGGCCCATMTTTCAAATGGTTCGAGTACTACCTGGGGATTTAATGGAATTTCATCTCTATGATTAGGTTGACCCATTCTTTGACAACTATCACAGGCCCGAACATATTTCTTTGCATCTTTAAAAAGTGAGGGCTAATAATAACCCATCCTGAGAATTTTATGTGTTGTTCTCTTATCAGCAAAATGCCCTCCACAAGGGCCATCATGACAAGATTTTAGTAAATAATAAACATCATCTTCTCTAATGCATCTTCAGATTTATTGATCAAGTCCTGTGTGGAAAAGATACCCACTTATCCAGCTATACCGAGCACTTTGTTGAATGATTATTTTTTTCTCTCGGTGGGATAAGTGTGTTGGTAACTTCCAAGAAACCAAGTAG
>JZKD02S1744270.1:113633-140060 GCA_000966675.3 Picea glauca | reverse complement strand
GAAGTGTCCAATCAGGTCCTCTTAGAATAGGAGTTGTAGATAACTGATGTTTGAGTGTATTAAATGCTTCCTGGCAAAGATTAGTCCACTTGAATTCAACATTTTTCATAAGTAATACAAACAGAGGAGAAGCTACTTTGGAAAAAAAATTGATAAATCTTCTGTAGTATCCAGCAAGTCCTAGGAATCTTCTCACCTATGTTTGGGTTTTGGGAATAGGAAGGTCTTTAATGACTTGTATCTTGGATGGATCCACCTGAATTCCTTGAGATGAAATAAAATTCCCAAGTATTACTCCTTCACTCATCATCATATGACATTTTTCTGTACTTAAGGAGAGGTGGGCTTGTATACATCGTTTAAGTACTTTCTCAAGGTTTTGTAGTGCTTCCTCAAAAGAGACACCGTAAGGGGTAAAATCATCCATAAAAATTTCCATAGAGTCATTAATCATATCAGAAAAGATTCCTATAACTACTCTTTGAAAGGTTTCTGGTGCATTACATAGTCCAAATGGGAGGACTCTATAAGAAAAAGTTCCCCATGGGCTAGTAAAAGTGGTCTTATCTTGGTCTTGGGGTGCAATTTTGATCTGATTATACCCACTGAAACCATCTAAAAAGGAGAAGAATTGCTTCCCTAACAAACTATCTAACACCTGATCAATGAATGGTAATAGAAAGTGATATTTTTTAGTGGCTTTATTTAAGGCTCTATAGTCTACACATACTCTCCATTTCCCGTTTTTCTTAGGAACTATTACCAACGGGGAAACCCATTCATTGTCCGATATAGAATATATAAACCTTGCATTAAGCAATTTTTGAAGTTCCTCCTTAAGAATTTCTCTTAAATTAGGGTTCATTCATCGTTGAGATTGGCAGATCGGTCGATAATCTTCCTTGATATAGATACGATGAGTACATAATTCGGGAGAGATTCCTTTTATATCTGTATAGTCCCATGCGAATGTTTCCTTATGTTCAAGAAGTAACTTCATTAATTGTTGTGTTTTAGCAACTGTCAGGTTGGGGTTTATGTTAAGTGTTTTGCCAGGTTCAATTTCTACTGGTATACTTTTAGAAGAGATGGTGGCTGATGCTTGAGGTGGGTTTTCAGAGTTAAGGTTTTCTTGGGTATCTGACTCCAAAAGTGCAATTAGTTGGTTATGAGTTTCTGGAGTCACGGAGGAAGGTTCACAAATAAAATTATCAATTACTTCATCCTCAATGGCATCTTTAAGGCTTAAGGCTTGTCCGATAGTCAAGATAGGTTGAGTAGTTTGATCATCAAAGTCCACCCATAAGGAATTGTCATTATTAATCAAGGGTGTAGCGTGAGGGTAGAGGGTAAGATGTTTAGTCTCATATCCATTGGAAATTGTCATTGAACCATATCTACAGCTGATAGAAGCATATGTTGTGGCTAGCCAAGGCCTACCCAAAATTAGAGGGTGACCCCCCAACTTTGTTCTAGGTTGTAATACCACAAAGTCAGCTTGATAATTCCAGAATTCAACTAATACGATTAGTTCTTCAATGACTCCTTCTGGTTTGATTGTAGAACGGTCAGCTAATTCTAGAATGGTTGGGGTATCTCTGATTTCATTTTGCAATTGTAACAGTTGTGAGGTTTCAAGAGTCATAATATTGATAGCAGTGCCTAAGTCTACCAGAACTTGAGGAATTATTGTTTTTCCAATTTGCACTGAGACGGTAGGATGGTCGAGATCACCATATTTAATTGGAGGAGCTTTACCCGACATTAGTGCGGACAAATCACCCATAACATGAACTGTGAGGAGATCTTTAGTTTTCCTACCGGGTTTCTTAACACAAATGTCTCGCATAGTTCTGGCATAAACTGGTACGTCTCTTAGTGCTTGTAATAGTGGAATTTTGACATAAATATTTTGTAATTCCCCTAGAAGATTGAAAGCAGGTGACTCAGGCGTTTTAGTCAAAGCTAAACGCTCAGGGAATGGCGGTTTTGTTGTTTCTAAAACAATGTTGGGGGACGATTGTACCTCTTCAGGTACATCGTTCTTTTTTATTTCTTCTTTATTGGAATTAGGAGAGGTAACATCATCAATGATAGGTTCTACTATTTTCCTAGATCATAAATGAATATCATTGCATTGTGCAGGGAAAAGAGAAAGTATAGGCTGGTTTTGAATATCAATGCACTACACAGCCTTATTATTGTGGTTAGGGTTAGGTTGTACAGGTAGTTGGAGCCTCATCATTTGATTGTTCAGTGGAGTACCTGATGGTAAAGAGAGTGGTTGCTGAAATTGTGATTGAAATTGAGGTAATTGATTTGGGAATGGGGGTTGTTGACCTCTCCAATTTGGATTCCATTGGTTAACGTAAGGTTGTTATTATGGAGGCCAAGGAGTCCACATTGTTGGGTCTACAAAGGGAGGGTTAGTTTTTTGCATGGGTGGGTAATTCATTTGATTTAGGGGTGGATATTGCATTTGATTAAAGGGAGGGTAATTTGTTTGATTAAAAGAAGGATAGTTATTCCAACGATTAGAAGATGTAAATGGCATATTATGATTCATACCTTGTCCCTCCAACTTCCATTGCCTTCTCTGTGTCAACAGATAGACAGCTTCAGCTTCTTCATTAGTTGGTTGTAATGTTGCCTTGATTCCTGGTAAAGAAGGGTATTGTTGAGTTTCATGATCCTTATCACAAATGGTGCAGATTGGCTTTTTTTCCAATGGGCATTCCTTTCGTGGGTTATTATCTCTGCATTTGGAACAAAAGATGGACAGAGCTGCTTCTACTTCGGCTTGTTTCTTTTGAATCTGCAAGGTATCAATTTGTGAAGCAAAAGAGCTTAACATTTCAGTTTTAAAACCCTCAAGAAAATTACCTATTTCGGCTCTTGTTGCTCCTCCACTAGCTAATTTTTGAACTCTTGAAAATGTGGTATCCCTGTTGTTTGATCTATTCCTTGCAGCTCCTCTTGAACTTCTTTTACATAGGTTAACAATTTCATCATATGATTCTTTAGATATGTCCCCTTTTCCAAGCATATTCAGAATATCTATATAGTCATCCCTTACTCCTTTTAGTAATATTGTTTTAAGAATATATTTACTTACATCGGGGTGACTGGATCTTTGTAGATTATACTATAGCCTTTCCACAAAGTCCTCCAAATTTTCATCCTCTTTATGTATCATCTTGAATAGTTCCTCTCTTTTTTCTCTTGTTCGGCAATAGTCTTGGTATTTGTGCAGGAATTTCTATTTCATTTGATCCCATGTTGTGATTGCATGACCTCCAAGACTCATGAACCATCTTAATGCATTTCCTTTTAATGTTGCTGGAAATAGCTTTATTTTTTTAGCATTGGAAATGTAATCATAACTTCTACATAATATGTCAAACTCGAAAAGGAATTCATCAGGATCCTCTGAAGATAAACCATGGAAGTTAGGTAAATTTGAGAGTGGAATATTCTTTATGGAAGCTAATCCTCTAGGAAGATCACCAATAGGAAATCCTAAGGTAGAAAAAGAGTTTTCATCATTTACCTCTCCTTTAGGACCTGCCTGTTCTTCATGGTGCAGTTCTTCATTATACTCATCCATGGTTTCTTCTGTTTGTTCCCCTGCTGCACTTGCTCGATCCTCAATGTTTTCTGTTGGTTTCTCAACTGTCTCAGGGCTCCAAATTTCTTTCCCCGTTTCAAAGTTTGCTTGAAAGGAAGGTTGAGATTTTGTTTTTCGAGAGCTTGGTTGTTGAGGAGCAACAGATTCACATTTTGATATAATCTCGTCAATAAAAGTCTTTCTTCCTCCCCTTCCTCTGCCCCTGCCACCTGCAGGGTCAGTTTCTTTGGGGTCTTTGCGTCCTCTCATGCAATCTGTATATCTGAAAGAACATAAGTGCTTTTGAAATCTATAATTGCCTTCCCCGGCAACGACACCAAAATGTTGGTCAATTTAATTGCTTATTAACTAAACAATCAAGTGTTAAATAAATTGTCAACCCAGGGAAGTCTGTTTATTTCAAAATCAATCACACACTGTATATTCTCAATCTCAAAAGAAATCTAGAGTTGTAGTAAAAGTACACTAATCACACCTTTCTTTGAATAGACTGAAGTTCTACTTTGAATTACAGAAAAGCAATCTATCTATTGCAGAGTTTGAGATTCAAAGGAAAATGATTATCAAAAGAATCCTGGATTACATTAAGAAACAACAACCTAGGAAAAGAAATCTTTCAACATACTGCAAGGAAGACTAACTATTCTGTAACAGAGAACAACACCCTATTCCCCAAAGCAGGAATCTTCAGCACCTGTCTCTGACTATCACACTTTCATAAACTCATTACCAATCAAAATGATTAACAAGTACTGAAGGCTAACTATTCTTTAATAGAGAACAGGACCCTATTCCCCAAGTAGGAATCTTCAGCACCTGTCTCCGATTATCACACTTTCATAAATTCATCAAGCAGAATTACCAATCAGAATGATTAACAATTACCTAGGAATGAATTGTATGAAAACAATGTAACAATCAGTAAAGCAGAGTTTCAGCAAAACAGAGTTCAGTAAAGTAGAGTTTCAGCACAACAGAGTTTAAACAAGGTGTGAACAAAAAATAATACTAACACACTACATAACTAATGGGTGAATCTTGTGAAGAAGGTGGGCCCTCTCCTTCTCACAAGATTCCCCAGAAATGAAAGGAACTAAGAAGAAATGCTCAGAATAATCTTTTATTCATCTGTCAATTGTATCATGTTACAATATCCAAAGTGAACACACCCTTCTCTATAATTCCTCTCTAGCCAAAAAAATCCCTCCGTCTAATGATCATTTCCCCTTATTTAAAGAGGAGAAACCTCTTAATACAATTGATCATAAAATTACATGTGTACATATGAATCCTATTCTTAGTCAGATCTGATCTTCTATGCTAGAATAGGATATTCTGATCTCTTGTAGCAAAATGTTGTTACAGTAGTTGGAATGGTGTTGGGTTGAGGTGTATTTGTTGCGGTCAGTGTAACAACTTCTTTATTTATCTTCTTGTTACTATTGTTGTATACTATTTCAGCATCGCAAGTTACAGACTATTTCAGCAATGGGATTTGCATTTTGTTTGATTGTTTCAGCAATGTGGTCTCAAGTAGAAGCGATGGTTAGTGCTGGCTTAAGGTACGGTTCTTACGGCCAGTGTAACAAGTCCTTCTTGTTACTGTTGTGTGAATTGTTGTTCCAGCATCGCAAATCATGGATTGTTTCAGCAACGGGATTTGTGTGTTGTTGAATGTTTCAGCAACGGGTCTTCAAGCAACAACAATATATAATCTGCAGTTCAAACTGTTTCAGCAACCATATGTTTCTGATCGATGGCTAAGTATGAGAGTAATGTAAAATTACATGTAAAACAAATTAAACATATAGCAAAGAGAAGAAATGTTATATACCTTTAGAAAGATAGGTTAAGGTGATAATGTAGGCTTAAATGTGAGTGGGAAAAGGATGTAATGATAGAAAAAAGTATGAACAAAAAGGTACATTATAGGGTCCTAACAGTGGTCCAAGAGAAGACCACCAGCAGAAAATCAAGGCTGAGATAGACAAAGAGCTCAGTGAGATAAGATCACGAATAGAGAAGCTTTCATTTAAAATGCAGTAGGGTGAAAAGGTGCATTGGGTGTATGAGTAGCCCATGAAGAAGAAGTTGAAGTGGCCCGTTCAGAAATTGTTGGCCAGAGGACAACAAAGGTTGTTGAGAATGTGGCTGGGGTATGTTGAAAGCCCCATAGGTGAAGAGGAGATGGTTCACATCTGTGAGCCAGAAACTAGGAATATTATCAGTGATGATGAGGAGAAGAGATCAGTTAAGGGTCTTAGAAACTGCCAGGTGAGCGATGAGGAACTTTCAAGTTGCCTAAAGGGCAATGAGAAGAGGTCAATGATTGATCTCAAATACTACCAAGTGGGCAGTGAAGAAAGTTTAGATTTCCAAGTAGGAAATGAGATGGGATCATTGGAGGATCTCATAGACTTCTAGGAGGGAAGGGCAGAAATCCCAGATTGCCAGGTGGGCAAGGTAGAGGAGATCAGACTATCTGATAGTATCATGAACTCAGAGGTGAGTTTGGATCAGCAAGGAATGTTGACAGAGGAGGATCAGAGGAGTATTTTTATCATTGAGGGAATTCATATATTCCTACCAAACAACCCAATTGAGGCCAGAGATTGTGTTGTAGATGCAGCAGCAGAAGAAGGACAACCATCAGTGACTATCATAGAGGAAGAAGAAATGGAGAAGACATCAGATTGTGCCCCAAAAGAACAAGAGCATGCAGATAAGGTGCTAAATCCATGGGAGAAGGAGTTGGAGATGTTGGAGGATTGGTTGAACAATCTAGAGCCAATAGATGACTGCCATGAGTAGACAATCATGCAGATCGTAGGAGAAGAGCATTCGATAAAATTTCTCAAAAATTATAGCCAGGAAGATAAACATGAGATGACTATAGCACTGAAGCCTACAGCAGAAAATGAAGCAAAATTCCAGTTTGGGGAGTAGCTGGAGGAAGTTGGAGATGAACCAACAGGAGAATTGGAAGAATAAAATCCGTCAGAAAGAGAATCTGAGTAGCAGCTCAGTGAGACTATAGAGATGAACTTTATAGAAGAGTGGAAAGTTAAGGCCACAAGAGATGGAGAAAATCGCAAGGGGGATCAAGTTGATCTTCCCATCAATGAGGAGGGAGTGCAACAGATAAGACTTCATAAAGAGAGCCATCCACTGGAACAAATGGATAGGGAGATAGAAGAAATCAGAAGGATGATGTTGAGGTCAGCACATGAGACTGCCAGCAAGGAGGAGCTAAGCAGAAGGAATCCTGCCATAATAGTAAGGAAGCAGCAAGTAGCAACAATGACAAAGCAGTGGAGCAGATGGACAGCTCCAAAGAACAATTTGTGATCCAGGTGGATTTCAACAGAGCTAGGAAGCTCATGAGAAAAAGCTCAATATTTTTTCGCAGTAGTGGAGTATGATGCAGGAGCATCGCTCCAACCCAGCAACGCGCCAACTAGACAACACATTCAACGCACATTCAAGGAAGGGAGAGGCGCCAACCCTCTCATTTAATATTTTAAATTGTAATTAAATGTTTGTAAGGCTGGAAGAGACAAATCGATGCCTTTGTGCAGATAGTAGATAGAGTCACCTTTAATGGTTGGCATGTTGAATATCTAGATCTGATTTGGCGTAGATGTCATTGATTGTAATTTGATGTAATTAATGAGAGTAGGTAGCTTGGAGGGAAAGGCTTGAGGAGCCCCTCTTTTGTTAAAAATATTTGTATCTATAATTCATTAGAAGGCAGATTATGTTAGAGAAGAAAAGAGAGAGTCAAGACTCTATTGTAGTCCAATCTCACCCATATTGTAATCGAACATTCATATTAATACAAGGAGTAGTTTTTCTTGTATGAGATTCTTTGTGTGGTTATGAATGAATGACGTGTGTGTGTTATTTCATGCTATAGATGTATGTTAGTTTCCATCTATAGGTGATAGATAGACTTCTTTATCTGTCTGATATTTTTCCGATTTTAGTCTGGGTTCTTTGTGGCTTAATGCAAGGGGTTGCATGACAGAGTGTTGAGGACTCTATGAGCCAGTGCAAAGAGTGCACATGTGAGTTCTATGGAATTCAGGAAAGAACGTGCCAGGAGGGAACACCAAAGAAGTCATAAGCTCAAGGGAGAAGTCGCAAGTTTACTGAACACCTTGGAGGAAGGACTGTGCAGAGGAGGTGACATAGAGAAAACATAATTGCTGAGGATTTTGTAGAGCTCTATCAGGTGGGCATCGAGCGAGTGCAAGGAGTGAACCAAGGAACTATGTTTCGATTTCAGTGAGAAGAAAAGTGTCAAGGAGAAGACACTCATAGAGTTACTGAATACTCTGCAATCTCGTCAAGGAGTGCTTGAGGAAATTTTCCAAGAGGGAACTTGCATCTCTTCGAGGGATAGAAGAGATAGAGACCTTTGAGGTCCGAGAAGTTGAAGCTCAAGGAGGCCGAGTAGTTGAACACTCTGGAGAAATACCTTTGAAAGGAGTGCACCAGGCCAACACTCAGACAAAGTGTTCAAAGACAGCCATCTGAAGGCTAGTCAAAGCACAAGGAGTTCTCGTGGAGAGAATTGTTTCAAGTTCGTAAGCTCAGGAGGAATAGTACTGTTGCGTACAAGGTTCCTGTAGAAAGAAGGAGAAGTTTGAGACACTTCAAGGTCCAAGCAACATACAATATTAAGAGAGGTAGCATGAAGTTGCAAGTAGAGTGTAAGTGTGTGCAGGGCCGAGGTCAAGTTTCATTGACAAAATATCAGGAGGGAAAGTGGAAGTCAAGACCCAACAGTCAGGCTCACAGGAGGACAATCGAAGGTCGAGACCTTTGAAACATTGAAAATATTCCAAGTCAGGAAGAAATTCAAATCTCAGGAGGAGGAGCATCGACAGCCACTAGGTCAGATACAGAGGAGGAAATATGGACCATTGAATCTCACATCCAGACACCTAGAAGAGCACGCAGGAGGAAACAAATCTCATTCGTAAGATATGGGAGTGTGTGGGCCAACATCCGTTGGATCCAGGGAATGTGCACAAGGTTTAAACCTGTTGGAGTTGCAGAGGAGAGTGGATATCATGAAACACAAAGTCCCAAAACCATCGGGACCATCCATCGTTAGAGGATAGGTGGCAGTAGATCAGCATTTCGTTGACTCACAACTTGAAGAAGTCAAAGGGAAGAATTAGAAGAACTCGCAAAATCTGAGTTCACGACTTAATCGTATTCGTTGATCAAGGAGAGAATATGGACCGTTGATTTCCTATAGAAGTCCCAAGTCTCAAAATCATCGAGACCGTCCATCGAAAGGGGACACATGGCAAAGGACCAGAATTTCATTGACTCACAGGAGGGAAAGGTCAAAGGGTAGAATCATGAGAAATCGTGAGGCCCAAGTTTGTGATTTGTTAGTGGCCCTCATATCCATAGGAGCGCAAGCTATTGATTTGGTGCTCTGAAATATAGACATTTAGGGATATCGGGGATCGGGAGTAGGGAGGCAAGTGACCCTCCAACTTCGCGAAATGTGAAATCCCAATACACGAAACCCCGATGCGCTTGAGAGTTGAGCCCTGGGTCATGACCGAAGGTCATATCAATGGAATTTAAGGATAGGATCTAGCATTCATTAAGCTCTTTTCGAAGTTTTGGGAATCAGAGGAGTCGGGGTGACTCATACGTAGAAGTCCTGGAATCACAAAATCATGATGCGCCTTTGTTTAGGCTCGTGGTCATAGCCTGTGGTTACATGAGAGAATCTTGCACCTGGTGCTTGTTCACATGGGATGAGTTGCACAAGGACCTATGGATTTGTTCATGGGATTCTAGCAGGGAATCAAAGAGCTAATCTAGCTCGAGAGTTGAGAAGATCCAGTGACCAGGAGGTCAGGGGACCCTGCTGAGGTAGGGGGGCTACGCCACATAGTTGGGAGCCAAAGGAATGTCCAAAAATAGCATTTGGTATAATTTCTCATAAGTTCCATCAAGCAAGACGAACAGAGGACAACTGTAGAATTGGAACCTGCAGCAAGGGAGAGAATAGACAACATGGATCTCGTTGATCTGTATGAATAATTGGATGCCCTGGGATAAAGAATAATAACCCATAGTAGGCTCATCTAACAAGTCAGGTTAGATATTGATGAAGAGGAGGAGATGAAGCAGCAGAGCATACTATAAGAGAGAATCCAGCCCGTGGACCAACTAGACAGGGAGATAGAGGAAATAAAGAGGTTGATGCTAGAATCAGCGAAGAGGATAGTCAACAATAGGTGGAGGATGACAAGAGGAGAGTCTGTAGCAACAACAGGACAACAAAAACAACAAGGAAGAGAAGCAGGTGGACAAATTCAAGTTAAATTTTGGGACTGAGGAGGACCCCAACTTTAGCATGAACAGAGTCATGAGCAAGAGCTCGTAATTTTTCTCAATAGAGAATCACCATCATCATTCAATGAGGAACAATGGAGGACAACTCAGCATCTACCGTAGTGCATTTAGAGCTGGTTTGGAGTCTAAGAAGGGTGTGTCACCTTATATTTAAAAAAAAAACTTTGTAATTAAAGGCCCTTTAATATTTTGAGGCAAGAGCCATTGTATGCACTCCAGATTGTTGAAATCATCTTAAATTACCTGTAGGATTATACATATCATGAGTATCGGCTCATATATTGGATGTAATTATCCATTTAATGTAATAAACTTAGTGGTAGGTTGTTTTAAATTTGAAATGATAGCACTAGAATAGTCTGGAGAGAAGGCTCAAGAAGCCCCCTCATGTATAAATGTATGTATCTATGCCCAAAAGAGGCTATTGAAGTTTATTTTGATTTCTTTTGATGGGGGTTGTAGAGAAGATACTGAGAGCTATAATAAATCTTGTAAATATTCCACTGGAGTAATATAATAGAGGATATTTGATTCACATGTCTGAGTTTTCTTATCTCTGAGTTAAATGGGTAATGTTGTGTTATTTTCTTTCTATGTTTTATATGCCTGAGTAAAACAATTATGATTAGATGTGTGAACCTTTTATGTTCCATAAGTTTCAATTGTTTCTCTTCTGAAACTATGGTGCAAGGAGTGCACAATGCATGTAAGGAGTGCGAAGGTGGAGTCATGTTTGACTCAGTATTTTAGGAGAGACAACGTGAAGCTTTGTTGATCAAGTGCAAGGAGTGCACAGTTACTCGGTGGAGTATAAAAGTTTGAAGAAGACCCGTGCAAGGTGTGCACCGGGCCGACACTTAGTCACGTGTTGAGAGAGTCTCAAGGAAGACGAATGCAAGGAGTGTACCAGAGGTCTGAAGCACCTCAGGGAACAAAGCTCATAAGAGATCGCGACTAAAATCCCTTGGAGGGAAGATTTTATTGGTTTGAAGGTCGATTAGACGAGATCCATTTGGGAGGATCTAGAGCCTTTTGTAGTCATCATATCTAGAGGAGTAACAAAGGGTTTAACCCTCGAAGTCCTTCGGACTTCACAAATTCAGAGATTTTTGGTGTTTATGTGAAAAGGAGATGAAACTCCTGAAGTTCCAGAGTCCAAAATTGATTTGGACCGTTGATAAGAGGAATACATGTGTTTATAGATAAGGCAGGGACCGAAATTTTGACTGTCCAGAAGAAATCGGGTGTGGTCGTAAAACTTCACAAGATTCCTAAAGTTCTGAATTGTGGAGTAATTCCTAATTGTTGATACACGGGGGACATGTGGCACTAGATCTAGTAGTTCGGAGGCTTGGCACTATGGAAGGATTGAGGCATAAGTTGTTTGGATTTGAGAACTCTCGAAGGCCAAAGGATGGAGTTAATCTCGATCATTGGCCAGAGAGGGACACGTGGAGAGAAGATATAACCTCCGCTAGTTCAAAGTTCGAAAGTTGTAAGGGGTTGTGTTGTAAAGACACCCAAAGTCCCAAAGCCCAGAATAGATATGAGTTGTCCACCCACCAAGACGTGTGGACCTTTGATTGTGACCCTTCGCTAGTTCACATGTTCAGCATTCTAGAGAATTTGAAGTGTGGTGCTTTGAAAAAATCTGAAGCCCATAATTCTGAAGTTCTTTCCAACCGTAATACTACGTTGGGCATTGTGGACCGTTGATCCCCTCCGTTGTTCGGTGATCTGTAAATTCAGCATTTGGGAGGAACATTGTGTGTTGTTTTAGGAGCTCCCGAAGCCCGAGGCTCTGAAGTCCTGAAATTTTTGGAAAAAGGAAATTTGGCCCATAGTTTTGGCCTGGATTCATGTGGAGGACTCTGTTGGTAAATTTGGACCCACACAAGTTTGAATTTTCACATGGGAAAAAGATAAAGGACCTATGAAGAAGAGTTTTGAGGGCTCAAAAAGGGCCCAAGAGATGACTCATCTCCCAAATTCAAATGATCCTAGACCAAGAGGTCGCGCAAGCCCCAGGGAGTGGTGGGGGTTTTCATCAAGAAGTCTTATCTCTTGGCCTCAAATCATATTTATTATGAAGCTCATCCATTATTGAATCGACAAGATCTTTATATTGTGATGTAGTATCTCCCAAGTTATTGATATTTTTCTCATCAAATAATGATCCAAGATTTAAATATTTTTTGTAGTCTTGTTGAGTTAAATGAGGTTCAATATCACCATCACTAAAATTATTTATATCCTCATCTAATTCGTCTTAATATTGAACATCATCTCCTTGTATAAGATTTCTTGTTTTAAAAGGGGCCTGAATCTTTTGTTCCTCATTCTTAATTTTCCTCTATTGAATCTAAGGATTTGTATTGAGGTTTATCCTAAATTGATTTTTATTTCTAACGTATGGGTCAAGTTTGAATTTCTCAATTTCCATCCTGGAAATTTTATTTGATAAATATTTAATTATTTTAGCCATCGCATCCATCTTTTCATCTTGTGTGTTTTTTCCAGAACTGGAGGGTCCTCCTTGTTCTTTAAATCTGATAGGTTATCTTATTCCCATATCAACCTTTGTTTTCAATTTTCCTGATGCCATAATATTAGATTCAATTTTGATAGCATCATCTTGCATTCCAACTAATGTTGTATCTCTTCTTTCCCTTAAAAGTAAAGAAAAATCTAAATCAAATTCCCTTGCAAAAAACTTTAGCATTTGGATGGGAAGGTTTAACTTTGACTGGGATCTTGCTATATAGTTTATTGAATCATTGGATAAATTCATAAGCAGTTTCAAAAGTTTTCTTCCTTGAAGCTCCAAATTCAGGTAAATAATATAAATGGGATTTTTTCACACCCCACAGTCTTAAGAAATAAGTTTCTAAATCATCATATGTTTCTATGGAATTTGTAGGAAGTCCCCTAAACCAAGTTCTAACTTGTCCCTCAAAAGTTTGTACCAATAGTCTCATGTAAACATCTTCATTTTCAATGCCAAGTATATCCAAAAATGTAATGTGTTATGTTCCTGTTAAATCCCCTTCTTCTAGGAATTTAGGTAAATTTTTCATATAATTCTTAGGTAAATCATGCAGAGCTGCAGGGAGGGCTAAAGGGGCATATCTAGCAGCGATTTTAGAAAAAATACTTGGAGGTGGTGGTGGTGGATTTATATTTCCACCGCCTCTTGCACCTCCTACATCAACCATTGATAGTTTTGGAGAAGAGATACTATGACTATAATGTAAATTATAGAATATTTGAAAAGACTGTTGTACTAGATTTTTAATTTCTTCAGGAAGGTAATAGCAAAGACATGCTAGATAATCAAAAGGTGATGGTTCTCGTGATAGGGATGTAAAATAAAACTCAGAGGGGAAATGGGAACTTGAATTTTGTCTTTCATATTGAATAGACGGGTAGATGGGGGAAGTGATAAGAGATGAACCTGAGTGCAAAATATGATCTTCATGATTTTCAGGGACAAAAAATTTTATTTCAGGAAGACTAAGGATAGGTTGTGTATAGACAACGTTAGGAACTAAAGATGACTCTTTATTCTTATTGGTAAAAGTATATATCAAAGAAAAAGGTGTATTCTGGAAATATTCTCCCTTTAGGTCACACAACTTTACTTCGACAATTTCAACCTCTGGATTTTCCAATTTAATTTCAGGATTAGTAGTTGACGCTTCTACGGAATGAGGTTTATTTTGATGTTTTTCTTTAAAAATAAGTAAAATTATTTTTTCTGCATCTTAACATTAACTTGAGTAACCTTTGGTTGATATACCTTACCTACTAATGCAGACATCTACTTTAGATATCCTTTGGTTTTCAACAGTTTTTTGGGATCTGAAGCTAGTGTAGTTTTCTTATCGTCTGGATTTTTTATGGTATTTTTTCGTCTGAATTCCATCTTTTCCAAAATGGAGTCCCCAATGAAAAATAAAAAAGAGCCTTAATGTTGTGTTCAATTCTTGTCCACCGTAAAAAATTGAAACTAAACTTTGTCGTATCCCCAAGGGAAAATAGTTTCGTTTAGTTGTTGCCCGACAACGACGCCAAAAATATATTGTTCCTAAGATTTACTCTAGGATCCCATAATAATGTCAAGCATCCAAACTTTAAGATATTTTTTATATATAATGTTTTTCTACCTTCAGTTTTCATATGAAACTTCAAATAAATTTAACAATTAGAAAACACAAAGGCAATATTTATTTTTTTGAGTTTTTTTGTAAATATTGAGTATATGAAAAGTATAATTGATTAAAAAAACTGTCAAAATAAAGTAAGGTATCCAATACTGATAAATATTACCTTATCTACAATAGAAGAATCATGAAGGATGATTCTTAAAAGATGAATTGAAATAAGGACATCCACACAGATATAGATCTTGCTTTACTCACAGTAATAACAGAGAAAAAGTTATAGCTTAACAAACTTCCAATTATATGGACCACAGTAGATGTATTACTAAATTGTAGTCTTTCAATATTTAAGAGCCATGAAGAAAATGAGGTTATGAAAAGGAAACACACATAAAACACATAACTCAATGAAATGAAATGAAGAATCTTTGTCTTCTCTTTGAAATTGGTATTAAGAAGGTTATCTTTTACATTAGGCCAAACGAAGCCATGAATACATCTTTAATCTTCTTATTATACAAAAATCGTCTAAACCAAAATTGGTTAAACTTTCCACATTCCTAGATTTTAAAATAGAATACAATATAAACTAAAAAGATATTACAAAGATATTGAACATCTTCTGAGATTTCTTTCTCTTGCTAGTGATTCATTCATCCTTTATTTTCTCATGGATGCATTTGGCTTTTGTTGATCCTTGAATTGTGCATGACGATCCAATAATGTAATAACAAACTTGGAGGGTTCAATATGTGCATTTAATTCAAATGAAAAATCATTTTTATGCACCAATGGTAGATTTCTTTGAATTTGAACTACTTCCTCTTGAGTGATCTGATGTTGTAAACTTGGTTTCACTAGAAGATCATTTAAGAACTGTAAATCTACATGGTTTACCTATAGTATAGCATTTTGTATAGTCTCTTTTCTCTTCTTCATATATTCTCTATTATTTTCAAGCTTGACTTGCCCAAGTGTAGCATGAATATTACTGACATCAGTTTCTTCCATTTCTAGATCTACAGCTAAAACAAAATCAAGACAAGCATATTTTTCCTCTTTAGATAACCTTTTACTTTCTTCAAGATTGTTCTCCATGGTATTTAAATCCAAATCTCCTTTTATTTGCTCAAATTATGAAAAAGGGGCAAGTCCTGGTACATTGATATTTTTCCTCCACACTATAATTTCTTGAAATTTGGATCTAGCCATAGAAGATTCCTTCTCTTTGTCATCAATAATCTGCAAAGAATTATTGATTACTTGATAATGTTTTTGGATGGCATCCAAACTTTCATACAAATTCTGTTGGACAATCTTCAACTTCTCATTTACCTCTGATGTGTGTTTCTTGAAGGCAGAAATATCAATTATTGTGCCCTTGATTATGGTTATTCGAGCTTGCAATTGATTTATTAATGTATCTTGCTGAGAGACCATGTTATTACTCAAGTGCTGATTTTGAAATATTAATTTCAATTTATCCTCTAATTCTTTAATCTGTTGCTCAAAACCCTGTCTGACTTGGATTATATCAAAATTGATTTTTTCTCGGGTAGTAACTTCCATCTACTTCATATCATTATGCAATTTTTCAATTAAAATATTATTTCGGTCAAGTTGTTTTCTCAAATTATCCATTGACCATAACTTAGTAGTTGTAAATGCTCCCAGTGAATTTGCTACTTCTTTTACGAATTTAGGGTCACTATGTCCTTGTTCATCATATATCATTCTTTGCTTTTTGGTAATTCCTCCCTCTTTCTATTGAGATTCTCTTTGTATGATATCCTTCCTTTTCTTGTTGAAAAATAAATCCAATGAAGGCATATCTTTAGGTTCAATAGGTGTCAAGTCATCTATATTGATAACCTTTGAACAAGGTAAATCAGAACTTATTGCTAAGGGAGTCAAAGATGGTATGGGAGAAATAAGTGCAATAGATTCCCATTGATTTCTGACATCTTTCATATGAGTTTCACTTTTTGATAATAATAGAGGAAAATTATGTCCATGTTTCATAAAATCTTCGAATAATGTTAATAATTCTTGATCACTTTTACCTAGTATGGATATTCCTATAATTATTGCATCTTGGAAAATGTTTCTGGTGTCCTTTCCACTTCTTTAATTTTGTCCCGAGGCAAGTCATGTTGCTTGAGATTTGATGATTGTGCCACCTGTGAAGTTGGATTAAGATTTTGTTTTTCTTGCAAGATTTTAGGTAACTTGTTCCTTCTGTTCTTTTGAAAGTTGAGAAAACCTAATTGTTGTTCTTGAGGAAGACTTTGAAATATGGATATGACCTCCTCATATTATCTAACTTCTTTGAAAACCTTGTCATAAGGTAAATATTCATGGATGTATTTCTTCATGTTAAATTGATCCAAATGATTTTGTACCACCCTATTTGGATCATGCTTCTTGAATTCAATGTCAACCAACTTAATATCATTTAAGGCCGAAGCTTCTACCTTAGCATGTCCAAAATATGATAATGAGAATATACCAACTTGTATAGGAAAGGTTGGCCAAACTCTTTTTTGTGTGGTCTTTAGTTATTTGGTGATTCTTGTTGAAACTGTCTGATAGGCTACTTCTCTACAAACAAGTCTCTCTAGTATAAATATGGGAAGAACAAGCGGAGATACGAAGAAACTGAAAACTATGATGTAAGAAAAACTTTCCTCAATGTACCAATCTGTAATATCACCTAGATTCCCAATAATTTGTTCTGAAATTATAGGAGGATGCTGACCATAGATAATTTCATCGATTGGAATGACTACATTGTGAAAAATATCATAAAAATAATCCTTTGCATTTTCCTCCCATAATTTAGAATGATAGAAATGTATAGGCTCAATGGCAGTCGAAGTCCAACTCCAATTCATAAGAGGAAATGGAGTTCTGAAACAAATTGCATCCATAATATATGCAGACATATAGAAAGGAGCATGTTCTCCTTTAGACTTCTGAGTTTCGTAATCCCCTATTTTTTTAGCTAGGTTATCCGACAATATTTTTCCCCAATAAAAAGTATAACCCTCAACAACTTCATGAATTATAGGAACCAACTCTATAGTAAAATGTGTAGGATTGTTCTTTCCGAACATTCTACAAATCACGTGGAGATATACAAAATATGGCAATCACAAGAGGCTATACAGTATATAGCATGGCTACCAATTTTGAATTTATTTTAATTTCCCTACCATGTTTTCACTATATCATGAACAGTTATGTCGTATTTTGTGCATTCATCATCCTCAAACTTCATTATAAATGATGCATTGTAAGTATATTTGTGGTTGGGAGTTAATTTATACATTACTTGAATGTCCTCTGATTGAAATGAGCCGACAATGGTCTTCTGATGACTGTATATGGTTCTAGTCAGGATATCCATATGCTCTAAGGCCCATCTTATCATATCAGTATATGGAATCAGTTTTGAAGGAGTTGCAACTTTGTGAAGTTATGACTTAGCCACTTGTCTTAGCTTTCTTGCAATCGACTCATCTTGTCTTCTACTAGAATCATCGGAATAGAGGGAATTTCCCTGCTCTAAAATTTCATAAACCTACTTCCATGATTTAATGACGTATGTTAGTCGAGCAGTAGTATCTAAAAGAATGTTTGAATTTGGGTTCGAATCCTATGCAAATGGATCTTTCTTCTTTCCTTCTTTACGTGGTGTCATGATTTCCAAATATCGATGTTATCTCTCCTATGAGAAGTAAAAAAAATTCAGTCCAAACTACTGAATGTGAAAGTTTTGGATGCTAATGGAAAAATGTTATGAAGTTCAAAATGTCCTTATTAAAAAAAATGTTAAACACTAATTATCCTTACATTTAATCCATTGACAAGGTAATCATGACAAATCTATCAAATTTATTACCTGACAGTTGCAAAATTTTCCAATCTTTTACCTTAGCCACGTTAAATACACCTTTAATGACTGTAATTAATGAAGATAAGCTATTTCGACAGTTCAACATTCGAGAGATTTGAATGAGGAATTATCGATATCTCTCGAAGGCCGAATTCACGAAGGAATTAATCATCCTTTAATTTATTGTTTCATTTTAATTTATCACAGCTTATGGTCACTTTAACTTTAAGTGCTTTGGAACTCCAAGACTCTGATGCTTCGAGGCTTCGTGAGTTTTCATTAGACGTGTATAGAGTTTCACCGAAGGCCAAACTCGTGGAGAAATTACTTACCATCAATTACACCTACTAAAACATGCTTAACCCATTAATCTTTGGCACTTTATCATTTCGGCACTTTGGCACTCTGACACTTCGACATTGTTTGAATTTGTTCTTGATTGTATATTCTGGAGGACAATCTCCCTGAGTGATGTGGCAGTATGACGTCATTGTTGATGACGAGCCATAAAAATATGAGTGAAACATGTCACCCAAAATAGTGTGAATCATGTGACCAAGAGTGCCCAAAGTGAGTGCCACATGTCACCACAACTAAATATTGGCAGGTGGCATATGACCCGTCAACTGATTAATTTTAAAATATTTTGTTGGAATTCATCTTCAGGACTTCGTAGCTTCACAACTTTCGGAATTTTAAGGATTAACATTTTGATCTTGAACTCTCGAATCGCGAAGTCCCGAAGTGAACTTCATATTTCTTTGTTGTTTAAACATTTTGCAATTTTGAAACTCTGAAGTTGTGAGAGTTGTCGATCTATATGACTGTCAAAGTTTAACCGTTGGTACTTGATCGGCCTTGTCAAGATGTAATGAAAATTTCTTTTAGTCTAAGAAATGATATTCCTAAGTTTAAAAATTTTATTTTGAAAAGAACAAAACAAAAAGGAATTTTGACAAAATTGATTTTTTTATTTGAAAAATTCATTTATGTTCTAACAGTGACTTAGAAGGATTGATCAAAAAATTGATGGTGTTAAGTGACTCTTGCAGAAAAATAAACACTATAAGAACATTTTCCTTTTCAAAACAAATCCTATTATTCAAATGAAAATGAGGGTAATGTTGAACACTTTAAACGCAAGTTTTCAAATTTTTCAATGCAACTCTTCTCTTTTCAAATAAATATGCAATGAAATTATTTTCTTTTGAGTGAAATATGCAATGTAACTCTTTAAAATGCACAACTTTCTCTTTTTTCTTTTTGAAAATGAAAACTACTACTGACAAGAACCAAGAAACGCTAAATGTATAAAAATGCAACTATGCTTTTATGCAAATGGAAAAAGAGAGAAGTATGATCAATATGGGACCTTTTCCTTTTTCCTCTTCATCTATACAAGGATGAAACAAGCTGAGGGAACAAAATTCATATAGAAAGCAACTTTTCCTTTTCATGCCCTTGCAACTAGGTAAACAAAGCAAAAACTGAAAAATGAATGCAATTTTTCTTTTTCTCTTCAAAAGTAGAAATGCAAGGGAGAAAGAAAAAAAAATTCTAATCAAAATCTGCATATTACATAAAATATCACCAAGGAAATTCAAAAATCATAGAACTTGAAAGAACGTCTTCCACACCATAAAGCAAATAAAAAAGTCTTTAAAAAAAACAAAAACACTAAGAATTTTTTGTTTTCTTTTAATTTTATAAACACTGACTACTTTCTAAAACTGTTAAGAGACTTACAGAGACCCAACGAATCCATAAGAACCCCCACCACCCAAATAGGACTTTGATCAAAACAAAGAGCAAGAAGAAACCACCTTATAGGAAATATACGCACATGTTCTCAAGGAAAGGTGTGTACATACATTGATCTAGATTATATTGAAAATGAAATGAAGGTAGAAATATAACAAGGAAATACATAGAGATATTGCAAGAAACACAATAATACAATTAAATTCAGATTCTATTAATGATTGTCTAGAATACAAAAGACTATAAAATGCAAAGCACACAAGCTAGCTAGAATTTGGTAACTTATCTTTGAAGAGAGAGATGTGACAACTATGCTCATTTGTAAGAATCTTATTACAAAGAGGACAAAAATGTCTTTTAACATTAAGCATCAATGAGAAAATCCTAAACATCCAAAACCCTAACCCCAAAAGTTGAAATGTCAAAAGGTTTGTAGGCCTCGATCTGGTTAGTTGATACATCAACTTCCCCGGGGCACAACTTTTGCATACGATCTTTGTTTGGGGCGCTCAACACCCTATCGAAAAGGTTTAGCCAAGGAGTACACATTCTATTCAGCCTATCATCTATATTTATCACTATGATAGGTGGTATCGTGCCTAAAAAACATTGTTTAGGGCCTCAAAATGGTCCCAAATGTTTGGGACCCAAAAAGCCATAGAAAAACCACCAAGATGTGGAAACATTCTTAATTAGTGGAACAAGTGGGTGGCCACTAGTATCCACCTAGATCATACACGTTTTTCCTTTATGTAGATAGCATATATACACTTCTGACCTTTAAAGGAAGAGCATATACAACTCATAGCTTCAAGAAAATATTGGGAAGAACTAAGTGCAAAGCCTGAGAATCGGGGCCAAGGTTCTGAAAAATTAACTACAATAGCAGAAACAAAAAGAAAGCCAAAAAATCAAAGAAAACAATAAGCAAGCACCTAAAACTAACCCAAAGGAGACTCTTCCTAGTGGAGTCACCAATTATGTTTGCGGAGATTAAACTCTTATGGCTTGGGTTAGGAGCCAAAACATAGCATGTACCTCAAGAACAATCTCTAACTAACAGAAAGGTAGTTATGAGTAACTAATTACAAGTGAAAAGCTACTTACTTCGATATCGAAGTTTGGAGGAGTCCCCGTCATGAATTCCCACTCCAATCCCATGCTCCAATACTTTTCCGATCAACCTGCACATATACAAAGAAATTGTTGCAAGGAAGGTAGTTTTTTATAACTGACCCCTAACTATACTAACTCAAATAGGTCAATGTTAAAGTAATCCAATGCAAATAGATATTACAAAAAGAAAATCAATTACATAAAATATGGACGGAAAAGAGAGTTCTCTTTAAATGTTTAACAACAAATTACTTGAAAGGATTTCACCTAGAACTATTGTGGCACTGCCCCGAAATCGTCATTGGGATTCCTCCGCTCGGGCCACTAAAGAAGCCTCACACCTCCTAAATCCTCTCTCTTGGACAAGTGTGCGAAAGAGAAGGAATCTCTTCTTGAATGGGATAATAAAGCAAGAAGGTTGGAAACAAAGGCTTCCAGGAATACAGGGAGAAGTCTTAAAACTTGGGAATGGGATTGCAAACTCTAGCAAAAGTTTACCAACATAATGATGCTTCTAGGATTGTTTTCTCTCCTCTACCCCTTGGCATCAATTTATAGTCCAAATAATTTGTTAGAGTAGTTATAGATGGGCTATAGGGGGTCATGAACCGATGAAACTCATAAACCTCGGCCAAAATTTAGCAATTATATATATATATATATGGCCAAAATAAATGCATATGTGTGACGTTGAAGAGAAACTAGCATATAAAAAGTTGCATACACATGTTGCATAATTGTTAAGGTGTGTATGGCTTGGAAAATGAGGGTTTTTTAGAATTTTGAGGAGGTACTGAGGGGTATTTTTGTTTGCTAGTAGGACATGGATAATCATTCAGTCCGATCATGTGCATATAAGCTATGAAATGGAAAAAAATGTTATAACACATGCTTCCATTATTTTTCAAAGATCTCTCCCCTACTTCAATTTCAAGTGTTTTCCTCTCCCTGACCCTCTCCCTTCAATGTTTCTTGCTTCTTGGGTCTAACTGGCATCACCCTCTCGCCCAATTTAGTCTATATGTTATTACGCATCCAACAACACTAATCTTGCCAATGTCTCTCATTATGAATCCTAAAAGTAAAGGAGCCATCTCTTCTGACAACAAGAGGGTTGTCGAAAGAGGCACCTCCCATGCATCCCTTCCTATTCATACTTATCAACGACTAACTCGAGCTCAACTAAATTCTATGAAGGTGGCCTATGATTTCCATTATCATTTTTTTAGGCAACTAAATAAGAGATGGACATAAAAGAGAATTTTGTCAAGAAGTAAAGGCAATAGGTCACTAAAGAACAATTGAAAGGAGAATTTAAAGAATGGACTCCTGACTCAAGTTTTTTGAGGACAAGAGATACCAAGATCTTTCGACTCATTGAACTATATTGGATGAACAAAGCATTCATTGATTATATAGTTGAAGAGAAAGTCATCCAACAAGAAGCCATTTTGCACAAGTTAAGTGTCATGAATCAGAAATTTGATGCTCTCTATAAAGAGGTATTCAATATCGAGACCATGATCAACAACCAGGTAGACTCACTAGGACACTTCATGGAAACCAATGACCATTTCCCAACATCAAAAGTCACCCCAACAAATCCCATCGAGCTAAGAAAGGATTCAGAGGAGAAAAACCTTAAACATTTTTGTCATAAGCAAGAATATGGTTATCCAGTTTAAATCACTTTATTTATCTAGGTTTTGTAAATACGAGGAGTGACAATTACCGCCTCAATCATTAACTTTATGTTTTATTTTTTGTTAGTTTTAAAATAAACAGGTTATATTATGTTAGGTTCTAGATTTTTTTTTTTGAAAGTACTCAAACTATGATATTCAACCACTAATGTAGTCCTGATTTCCCGAGTAGTAATCCATAATCAGTGTTACTTGTACTATATCATATTAACATTAAGAATTATAACTTACCCAAAAAAAGGTGATTTAAAAAAACTTTTTTCATTCTTTTATTAAAAAACAAATGAGAAGTTGGATGCCGAGGTAAAAAAGAATTATATACGGTGATGGTTAGTTGGACTTTTCCACATTAAAAAGTTGATTTTGAAAAGGTGACAATGACCCAATTTTTAAATGAGCTGAGTGGAAAAGTGAGATTTATTTAAATATATCCGGAATATTAGAATATATTTTTTCTCGTAATTAATAATTTTATTGTGTACCAATCCATTAAGTTCGCTTTTAAAAAAGTTGTGTACCAATATATTTTTACGAAAGTTTGCTTTAGTAAAGTTGTGTTATATGTTTTTATGTCAAATATTATGGGGGACCATTTCATCACACTTATAATCAAAAGCTAGACACTGTATCTCAAAAATGATAAGAGCTTTTATATAAGGACAATGTAAGTTCCCTATTAACTTTATGTTTTTCTTGTGTATGTAACCCTTCTCCAATTTACAATTTTACAACACATCACTTTTAGTTGTTGTGTATGTGACCCTTCCCCATTTTACAATTTTACAATACATTATTTTTAGTTGTTTAGCTTTTGGTGACGAGTTTAAGTGTAAACATATATATAATAATTTTATCAAAATCACTATTTTTATTAGTAAACTTGTATTTTATGTGAGGAGAGAGATTCAAATTTTTTATTTTTATATTATTATTTGAGTTGTGCCACATATATTATTTTGAAAGTGGTTAAGTAAGATGGAGTGGGAATGGGAATAGTTGTTTAATCTTATGATTGTTGTAATTAGATATATGAAGTTATTTATAGCAAAAAACCCCTATTAGTGACTTCATACTTACGAGGCACCTCCAAGATTCATGTAGTGCATAACACTTCACATTAGAGAAGCCATTCTCTGCACACTTAAGGAAAATTTGGTCATGGCTCAAAATATATTGAAATAACAAGATGACCAACATCGCTCAAAATCTTATTTTGCAGAAGGGGGTCAGGTGTTTCTTCGCCTTCAACCCTGTAAAAAAACATCACTTAAAGATCAAATCCACTAGAAATTATCACCAAAGTTCTATGGGCCCTATAAGATCATTCAACACATTAGACAAGTGGCCTACAAACTGGATCTTCCAACCTACTCCAAGATTTATCTAGTCTTTCATGTGCTTTTTTTGAAGAAGGTAGTGGGATTGAATTGCAATGTGTGAACCAACTTACTGGAACTTGATGAAGAAGGCTCTGCTTGGCTCTAGCTAGAAGTAGTATTGGATACTAGAAATTATTGCCAAAGTTCTATGGTCCCTATAAGATCATTCAACACATTGGACAAGTGGCCTACAAACTAGATCTTCCAACCCACTCCAAGATTCATCTAGTCTTTCATGTTCTTTGTTTGAAGAAGGTAGTGGGATCAAATTGCAACGTGTGAACCAACTTACTGGAACTTGATGAAGAAGGCTTTGCTTGGCTCTAGCTATAAGTAGTATTGGATACTAGAGAATGTCAATTATGTCAATGCATGGTACAAGAAGTACTAATCCAGTGGAAAGATATGCAGCCAAAAGATTCCACGTAGAAACCAACATGATTTTTCAACAATTTCCTCACCTCTAACCTTGAGGACAACATTGATTTTGCAAGGGGAGGGCATGTTAGGGTCCTTCACTAACCTCCCTACTCTAGGTTGCCTGGGATTTAGTCAATTGATGTATGCAACCGTCCTCTTTGAATAAGACTTGTTAGATAGCAATGGATAGTTATTTAATGTAAAAGGACCATCTTTATTATATAAGGCCCACTAGGTAGTTGGTATTCATTAATGATGGGACCACAATTAGCTAGGATTTTTCTTTTAAGAATATATTTAAAGAGTTAGGAGGTTATGGAATGTTTTTCCAAGTATTGTTGTACTTGGAGCTCTTCTCAGTGAAAGGTCACCCCACTTTAAGAGGCAAGTGAACATTTCTTTAGTTCTTCTTATTATCATAATACAAGGGTCACCCCACTTTAAAAGGCAAGTGAACATTTCTTCAGTTCTTCTCATTATCATAATACAAGGGTATATTTCAAACATTTCATCTTATTTGTCTCTTGTATATAGTTGTATGCATTTATAATCTTTGTATACCTTATATGTGTTTCAAGTCTAAGGGTTAAGGAACACTACACCCCACTTCAAGAGTACATTAAAAGTTGGGTGGATTAAGTTGTCCATGCTACTATTAAGACATTGTGAAATCAAAAAATAGTTAGGTAAGTTAGGTTATTGGTGGTTCCTTTTGGTTTAATTTTGAAACATCATATAAGGAGTTTTCTATAGCAAGAAGAGATTTTAGATCATAGAGTATTTATGGCCTACGAAATTTGTAAGTAAAGCCACCCAAGATTTAACCTTCATCATTCTTCTAGCTTATCCCTTTTGCCAATTGGTTTGTGCAAGTGTTATTACTACAAAACAAGGCACTGACTAGACTTTCCTTTTTCTTTCTACATTTAGGATTTCCCTATTATTCTTGATCTATCGAATCCCCATCGTATTTAATAAGAGAGAACACATTCCTTTATTTTTTAATTATTTTTCATAGATACTTGTAAAGGCCTTTGGGCTATACTATTTCTAATATCTTAAATGATCCTCATTTGGGATCTATTGTCCTGAAAATATCCAATGAGAACTAACAAAGTATCGATTTTTTTATGGTTTTGTTTTGAGAAAATGTTGAGTGGAACTTTGAATAAGTGATTTTTTTCAAACCCTTTTGAATGATAAAAAAATATTCATTACCCATGAGGTGACCAATTGGTTTGTGTGAGATTTAGTCCACTTCGGGTCATTGGTTCAAACCTCATGGGGAGGGTTTTAGGGTGGAATCCATTCGAGGGGGAATAAAACTGTCCCACGGGGCGCCTCGGCTCGACTAAGTCTTGCACAATCTTGGTGATAGTATCCCACTCATGGGAAGATCATTTTTCCATCCAACATTAGGGCTAGCCCCAGCCTAGGCTTAGCCTAGATGGAATTTCAAAGTTTGTTTTTTTGTAAGTAAATATTGTATTACCTCAAAGATTCAAAAAACATATACATATGGGGGAGCATGTGGTCTGTTCTGCCAAAAAGTGGAAACCAGAACCAGACCCTGTTGGTTGTGGAGCCTGGTTATCTTCCTGATTCAGAGGTCTTTTGTTTTCAGTTGTGTTTATACCCCATGAAGTATTTACACCCCAAAAGTATGTACACTCTTCCACGCGGGGGAGTGCAGAGGAGGGTTATTGTAAATGTATATTGTAATTTCATTGTAAATCTGGACCATTCATTATAAGGGCGCAGATCTAATGGTAGAAATTATGTTAGGGTTTTTTTCCCTAGAAGGAAACCCTCTATTATGAGGGAAATGTATTGCGGCTATGCATGATAGCGAATATGTTGATACTGAGAGGGGGGTGAATCAGTATCAAGTACAATTTAAAAACCTTTTCCAACTTATACTTAAACCATTCAATTATATCCAATTAGAAATGAACAATAGTATAAGAGT
>JZKD02S1744270.1:11545-23917 GCA_000966675.3 Picea glauca | reverse complement strand
TCCAAAGGTACCAAAAAATCAAAATGTACAACAACAAGAGAAACATGTACCTCAAACACCTACAAGTGTTGTTAGAATATCTACCAGGTTAAGTAGACCCCCTGAATGATACTCTGCTTCATTGTATTATTTATTGTTGATTGATTATGGTGAACCTGAATGTTATGAAGAGGAAATGCAGGTAGACACTAAAAAGATGTGGGAGAAAGGTATGCAAGAGTAATTGGATTCCTTGGTAAATAACCAGACTTGGGAATTGGTTCAGTTTCCTCTAGGAAAAAGAGCGTTGCAGAATAAATGGGTTTACAGTTGAAGGAAGAAGATGGACGAAAAAATCGATACAAGGCTAGACTTGTTGTAAAGGGGTTTTCACAAAAGAAAGGTATAGATTTTGATGAAATATTTTCTCATGTTGTTATGATCAAGGATGATTTTAGGGGATAAATTTCACTCATGGGCTAATTTTCCATGGTTTGTCCCAAAAAAGGATTCGTCATTCTAAAAACGATTCGCCCAAATTCTATAGGATAAAATTATTTTACCTTAAAAATCGCCAAAATTTTATACAAAATACATAAAATCCATAGAAATTTGAATATTTTTACAAACATATCACCAAACATTTATAGTTGGCATATGAAGTATTGGTAAGATTCACCAAGGTTTCTACATTTTAAAATAAATTTCCATCCTTAAAATCACCCATGGTTATGATGACTTCAATTAGGACTATTTTAAGTCTTGTGGTAGTAGAAGATTTGTATCTTGAACAGTTAGATGTAAAAACAACTTTTCTCCATGGGGATTTGGATGAAGAGATTTATATGCAACAGCCACAGGAGTATCAGGTCAAAGGGAAGGAAAATTTGGTATGCAGGTTGAAGAAGAGCATGAATGGCCTAAAGCAAGATCCAAGGAAATGGTGTTTGAAGTTTGACAGGTTTATGACAGAACAAGGTTATAGTTGATGCCATTCTAATCATTGTGTTTATTTTAAAAAGATAGAAAATGGAAGCTATATTATCTTGCTATTGTATGTAGATGACATGGTTGTTTTAGGGTCTAATATGCAGGATATAAATGTTCTCAAGAAGAAATTATATAATTCATTTGCGATGAAGGATTTGGGTGTTGCAAAGAAAATCTTTGGTATGAGAATAACAAGAGACAAGAAAAATCGCAAATTGACATCGTCTCAGGGTGAGTACATAGAGAAGGTGTTGGAAAGGTTTACAATGCAAAATGAAAAACTAGTTAGTACACCTTTGGCCAATGATTTCAAATGAACTAAGGAAATGTGTCCCAAGACATGGGAGGATATAGAATACATGTCCAGGGTCCCTTATTCATGAGAAGTTGGCAACTTGATGTATGTCATGGTTTGCACAAGACCAGATATTTCACATGCAGTGGGAGTTGTGATAAAGTATATGAAAAATCTAGGTAAATAACATTGGGAGGAAAAAAAACGGATTCTCGAGTATTTGATAGGTACTAGTACTCATGAATTATGTTGATTCATATATGGAACGTGATAAAGATAGCAGGAGGAGAACCACAAGGTATGTTTTTACCATAGGTGGAACAACAATAAGTTGGATTTCAAAACTATAAAAAGTTGTTTCACTTTCAACAACATAAGAAAAGTATGTTGCATCTACAAAGGCTAGTAAAGAAATTATTTGATTACAGAGGTTTATGGAGGAATTGGGAAAGAAGAAGGAGAATAATAAGTTGTACTATGACAGTGAGAGTTCCATTCATATTGAAAATAAATCATCCTTCAATTCAAATAATAAGCATATACAACTCAGGTACCATTTCATACGATAGATCTTGGAAGATGGACATTTGAAGTTGGAAAAGATACATATTAGCTAGAATCCTGCAGAAATGTTAACAAAGGGAGTAACTAGGGAGAAACTGGATTCCTACTCAGTTTCAGTTTGTCTTTAGGAATGAAGGTGAAGATGAGAAATTTCCCAGGTCTAAGGTGGAGTATAGTCCAATAGGTACAACAACAATATATTTGTTTTGATCAATCTCCAAGTGGGATATTTTTGGTTGTGGAGCTTGATTATCTTCATGCTTAATAGGTCTTTGTTTTCAGCTGTGTTTATACCCCATGAAGACTGTACACCTTGGAATATTTCACACCCCTCAACGTGGGGGGGTTGCAGGGGTGGATTACCCCCGCTGTGAGGTCTGAGGGACTCATCCCCTTGACTAGGGGTTCCGGGGGAAATTGGGCCCCTGACAGGGGTTCGGGGGTGAAGCCCCCAAAGGAAAAATTGCCTTATAAATGTATATTGTAATTTCATAGTAAATATGGACCATTCATTATAAGGTTGTAGATCTGATGGTAGAAGTTATGTTAGGGTTTTTTTCCTTAGAAGGAAACCCTCTTTTATGAGGGAATTGTATTGTGGTTGTGTATCATTACAAATTTTGTATTCTGAGAGAGGAGACTTTGAGAGAAAGAAGAGGAAGTTATAGTGGGCGTGTTGTAGGTTGTATCCCTTCATTTGATGGATAATTAAAAGGAATGACCTGGTAATTTATCTCCTAGATGTATCCCACACTGGGTGAAATATGTATATATGTGTCTCTATTATATTGTGTATCTTCTATGTTTTCTTTCCACGTTTTTTTTTTTAATTGTATTGCTCCGCGATCCTTTTTTTATAACATCTCCATCTGTTAAAGTGTACATTGTTGGTCATGTAATCTCTCGGCACTCCATATCTTCAAACTGAGGGCCTCGCAATATGATCTCCTTAGTTATCCCACAAAATGGGGATAACATGGCCTTTCCAAAGAAAATTTCTTTGCAGATTACGAATGGATTTGATCACAGACTGTGGGGCCGCTAATGCAAAAAAAAGGTAAATAGGTAAATCTTGGAGGACCGACTTGATTAGGACTAGGCGAGCAACTATATTGAGGGTACAAAAATTCCAAGAGTTCAAATGATGAGTTAGGGATTGAATGAGAGAGTCCCAGGATATGTTTCAGGATGCAGAGTTTGAAAGAGGGATACCAAGGTAATTGGATGAAAGGGAGATCCTATGAATGCCTAATAGGTGGGAGATATGATGTTGGATGTTTATGGGGGTACTGAATAAGAAGATCTATGATTTGTCCAGAATGATGGTTGTTTCGAATGCCTCACTGAAATATGTAAGTATGTAGTTGAATTTCAAGGATTCTTGTGTCAAGGGAGTTCCCATTAACATTGTATCATCCACAAATTGGTTGTGGGATGTTGTTGGTTGTATACCATGTAGATCCAGGACCTGCAAAGAACCATCTACAATGCAAGCCTGTATGTACCAACCTAGACCCTCACCCATGATAACAAAGAGGAAGGGGGAGAGTGGGTCCCCTTGGAGAATTCATCTTGATGATGTAAATGGCTTGGATGCCACACCATTGACAAGTATGGAGAAAAATGATGAGGAGTTCAAATTAAGAATCCAATGAACCCAATCACTCATGAACCAAAAATATAAGAGGAGAGAGTGCATATGATTCTAGCTAAGATGATCAAAATATTTGGAAAGATAAATATTAATAAGCATACCTAGTCTCTTGGTGGACTTCAAAGAATGGAGAATCTCATGTACAAAGATGAAGTTTTCCATGATTTTTTTCCCCTCTACATATCCTGATTGTTCCTTAGAGATAATGAAGGGAAGGATGGGTTTGATTCGAAGAGCTATCACTGTAGTGATTATTTTGTAGACCACATTACATAACTCAATGGGCCTAAATTGATGAGGCTGGGAGACTCTCTCCTCCTTTGGAATTAGAGTAATAAAAGTATCATTGAGAACATAGAGCACCTGTCTAGAAGTACGAGATTCTTCAAATAGTTTCCAAACATCTTCCCTAACCATCGACCAACAATGATGGAAAAAATTAGTAGTAAATCCATCCGAGCCAAGTGCCTTTCCTACTATAATTTCTTTTATGTCTTGGTCCACTTCCTCAATGGTGATCAATATCATTAGTGCCTCATTATGCTCCTCAGTTATGAGGGTAGGGATATGTCTGGTTATCTTATCTATGGCCTGAGATCGGTCAGGGATGGGTTCATAAAGGAGGTTTTAATAATAATTAACCAATTCGGTCTTTATCCCCTCATGATCCATTATTGGTTGGCCTTGGGCATCATTCATTTTGGTGATACAATTGAAATAATGTCTATGAATCATGGATCTATGGAATAATTTGGTGTAATTTTCCCCTTCCTTGAGCCATTGTACTCTTTATTTCTATCACCATAATATTTCTTCATGTTTATATATTTCCTCTAGTTGATGTTTGAGTTGCTCGTCCTCGGCTATTAGTGAGTCTAAGGGGCCTTGAGTGATTAGATATTTTTGGATTTCCTCCAGGACATGTTCCAGGGAACATTGATCTTGGAATGTATTGCCAAAAATAGTATTGTTCCACTCTCACAGTTTCTATTTGAAGGCCTTTAATTGTTGATGAAAATGGTACATCAATGTACCATGAGAGATGATAGCTTCAACCCACTAGAAATGAGAAATATCTGATAAGTATGGATGGGTTATCCAAAACTTTTCAAAGTGGAAAGTCTTGTATTTAAGATTACTAGTGATGTCAATCCATATTTGTATTGGCTAGTGATCTGAACCAGATTTCGAAATAATGTTGGCTTCAACTAGAGGTCCTTATAACATCAATGATTCTAATATTAGGAACCGATCTAGTCGAAAATCTATGTGTTGGGCTCCAAAATGTTTGTTGGACAAGGTAAAGGTGTCATTCCTGGTTTCTATACCAATCAGGTTGAGGTCAACAATTTTACTTTGAAGATTAGAACTATCTCTGTCTAGTCACCTGGTGTTGCCCCTTTTTTCTTCCAAATTAAGGATTATGTTGAAGTCACCAACTATAATCCATATTTGAGGACCCACTAATATGCCTAAATATGTTAGGATTTTCAATAAATAATCCTTCTCTTGATTTACTTGGGGTCTATAAGCATTGGTTTAAATGCCTTCTTTACTCGATCCTACAACCCTGTATAGAGCTGAGAGCATCGAGACTGTAGAGAATAAATTTTCTAGGTTGACTGTTGCAGGATTCCATAGGATATAAACACCCCCATTTTCCCCATTGGAGTCATTATAAACATACTTTCACTACCTCCGGCATCTTCTGAATATCACTTCAGTTGTGTCCCCGACACATTTTGTTTCCTAAAGAAAAAGGATGTATGTATTTTCCACCATTATGCAGTTTTGAAGTACCCTCTGTTTGGTCCTTCCATTCAGGCCTCTAAAATTCCAAGAGAGGATCCTCATGATGATGAGGGTGGAGGGGTAGAGAATAATCCCTCAATGAGCCTATGGATATGACCTAATTTAATCATGAAATTTCCTACCTCTTTTATCAATTGTTGCATTGATTTGTGTCCCCTTCACTTTCCTTCTCCTGGGGTTCTCTTGATTTCTTTGCTTGGATACGATCATAAATCTCGAAGGTCGAAGTATCATAGAACCTGGTTCCAGTAATGTTCATGTGATAAGGTAAAGAAGCTAATAAGAAGTGCAAAGGGCCTAGAAGTAAATAAGCCCTCAAACATTTGAATATAGTCCCATGTAGAAGAATAAGGGCGGAAGGAGAAAAGCACCTATTTGCATAATGGGGATCCGAAAATAAACAATCCTAATTAAATCACATACAGGGATAAGCGCATGGATCTAGCCATCGGTAACACAAATTTTGTATTGAAGGGAGTGCATATTGATTAAGATTCTAATTCACAACAATTCAAGATATGTATACTAATGAATCGATACACAGTCATGATTAAAGAAGAGTTAAATCATGAGCATTATGAATAAAGAAATAAAATTATTAATGAAAAAATACTTATAATTAATTAAATGAAAGGGTACAATGGTTCATTATTAAAAGACACAATGGTTCAATGTCATACCTTTTGGAATACTATATAAACACAAAGGTATGGTGAAATAAAAGTGTCTCTACAGTTTAGATCATAAGATCAAAAGTAGAAGCAAATTCCAAGAAGGAAATATGAAGATAATTATGCAGTGAGGGTGGAAGGGAGGAGCAAGGAAGAATTCATATCCTTTACTAAGAAAAGTGTGAAAAAAAGGGAGTTGGTGCTTCCTAGGGTGGGTACCCTAAAACAAGGGATTTGGTGCTTCCTAGGGTTGGTACCCTAAAACAAGGGAGTTGGTGCTTCCTAGGGTTGGTTCTCTAAAACAAGGGATTTGGTGCTTCCTAGGGTTGGCTCCCTGAAGAATGGGATTTGTGTATCCAAGAGTTTGTGCTATAAATAGGATTGGTGTCCTTCACAATCACATATTATTCTATATACTTTATAATTCTTATTAAGTAAATTTATATAATTGGTTTTTAAATACAAGTCCATTGTTGATCTATTGTGATGATTAAAATAACAAACTACTAAATGTTTAAAAAGGTAATATTGATTCACCCTCCCCCCTCTCAATATTTCCAACAATTGGTATCAGATCTAGTGCCTTCAGCACAGTATAATAACTGGAAGGTAGATCCTGAGAGAAATGGATCAACAACAAGGAATGCCTTCCAACAAAGCACCATTATTAAGCTCTCTGTAAAATAATAATTGAAATTTACCTTATGGCTCTTAGTTTTGATGTTTGGCAATCTCTAAAAAATGGGTACACTGCACCAGCTACTCCACCCATAGATACTACATGAAAGAAGATTTGCAATGACAACTCAAGAGTTTTTAATGCCATTCTAGGAGGATTAACAAATCCTATATTTATGAAGGTAATGCATTGTAATTCATCCAAGGAGATCTGGGAAAAACTAGAGGTTATATATGAAGGAGACAACAAAGTCAAGGAAGTCAAACTACAAACCTACAAAGTTCAGTTTGAAAATTTGAAGATGAAATAAGAAGAGAACATTGTTGAATATCTTCATAGAGTAGATGTGATAGTTAACTCAATAAGAGCAGCTAGAGAAGAACTTAAATACAAAACCATTGTACAAAATATCTTAAGATCATTAGCTTTGAGGTATTATGCCAATATTTTTACAATAAAAGATAGACTAGACCTTGACAAACTCACAGTAGATGAGCTCCATGGAATTCTTATAGCATATGAGATGAGGACAGGACAGGAAAAACCATCAAAAGGAGAAACAACCTTTAAGGATTCTAAAACAAAAAAGAATCAGGAGAAAAATACCAATGAAGAGTTATTAAATATATCTAATGAAGAATTTGCCAACATCATGAAGAAACTCAAGAGAGGGACTAGGAAATACAAAGGAAAGTTTCCTCTAAAATGTTTCAACTGTGGAAAAATTGGGCACTTTGTCAATAACTGTCCCTATCCTAAGCAAGAGGAAAGTGATGATGAAATAACTTTCAAAGATCATAACAAAATAAAAAACAAAGATAAAAGAAATGTCCACAAGAACAAGAAAACATTCTTTACCCAAGAAGACAATAGCTCATCTGAAGAAAGTGAAGAAGAGGAGCCATAGCTCTTATTTATGGGTATAAAAACTCAATATGATAATCATTCGGAATATGAAGAAGAAGTGAACCTTGAGGACTAATTTGTCTGTGCAATTGAAAAACTAAGAAAATCTAAAAGAAAAAACAATTTACTAAGGTAACAACTTCTAAAGTTTGAAGAAGTTATAAAATCAAGAGAAAAGAAGGTTTCCAAAACCATTGGTGATTCAGAACAATTGATTATTCAGTTAAAAACCCAACTCTAAGAAACCAAAAGAAAAGAAGAAATATTGAGTAAGGAATTCAATGAAAAACAACAAACATGCCAGATAGTGGAAGATGAAATAATCCAACTAAAAGAAAAACTAGAAAAAGAAGACATTCAATCTAAGTTTGAAAACGGCTCAAAAATCATGAACAATATTCTTAGCAGCCAGAGATCATCAAATGATAAGAAATGACTAGGATATGATCCCTCTATAGAACACAAGAATGAAAAACAACCAATCAGCTATGCACATGCTCTTAAGAACTCCATAAGAAGAAAAGAAAATAATGCAAGGACAATACCATTGAAGATTGTCCAAAATAAACAGAAATCTGCACTCCCTACTAAAGAAAAAGATGACAAAAAGAATAGAATCAACATAAAGAATCCATATAACATAAATCAATATATTTTCCTTGGATATTTCTTTTCCTACAATAATTTTGGACATAAAGCAGTGTATTATAAAGCGTATAGAAAGTACAATCCAAGAAATTTTCAAAGATATGAAAACAATAAGAACAATGCATAAAGAAGAAATTATAACTCATTCTCACCCTTACAAAAATTCAATATTGAATGCCAAAAATGAAACAATTATGGTCATAAGGCTAGTGAATGTAGATTACCAAAGTATTCCATGAAGGAAAGTATCTCCAGCATTAAGGAAAATTATAAGAAGATATGGAGAAGAAAATATATAGTACAAAGGAAGAAAAATGATGAAGATATTGCACCTGAAATTAATAAAATTGACAATAGAATAATGATGGGTGAAGAGTCTGATAAGGTATATGGAAATCAAATTTACGCATCTAAAGTGGATCAAGCTCAATAAAATAAAACTCCTAAATAAAAATGTGACACAATTACATAACTTGATAATGTCCTACAAATAAATTATCCATTACCCAACAAATGGAAAATGAAAAAAGGAAATTATCAAGAAAAAGATAAAGAAGTTTTTGTTGCACAAATAGTGATGATGATGATGAAATTTCAATAGGATATCAACCAGAAGAATTAATCAATGATGATCTTGGAAATTTTCAAACACTGTTGTGATGATCTACTAAAAACTCCTCCTCAACAAAAATATAAACAAAATAAAAGAAGGAGGAATTAGGGAAGACTTAAGATTGTTGTTGTTGATACCCCTATGAGTATTGAAGAAAAAAGAATGAAGAGGCTCAATAGATAACTAGCATCATTGAAAGAATCGTGGTTTGATGAAGTTTTTAAACCTACCAAGGAACAATGTTGGTCATGTTTTCTCTTAGTGAAGTTATGTGAATGGTTTCTGAGGAATTTTTGTCATGGTACATGGCTGGTACATATGTGAGCTCCATTGATATATCTTATGATAGAGGCATATCATGTGTGATATGACACTTGTTTAAGTCACATTGTTGGCACATTGATAGAGGCACTTGTTGATTATAATGATATATGCTTGGTTCACTTTTGGCACATATTTATTGACATATATTTTTCTTCATGGTTGATGCATGAGATAGTATGTATGATTGGAATACACTTGATGTATGGTGTGGCATGAGTTTAGATGGTTGATGCATGGACATGTCCAAGGATCGTTATAGGAAGAGACGATCATTCTTGAACAGTTGATCTATGTTCTAGTTGAACAGTAGTATTTGAAACAGAAGCAGATTGCATTGGTAGCATATTGTTCATCTTCCAGAGAAGATAGGGGGAGTTCTTCTTCTTCCCATGATTGGTTGTAGCAGCATGATTCCAGGAAGAGATATAATTGACATCCATGCCACCAACATTGCCTCAGAGTGATATCCCTTGTCCAAAGGGGGAGAGACTTATATACAAGGAGAGCATCACCTCAGGGGGAGTATCACCCTAAAGGGAGCAAGGAAACATCCCTTTTGTCATTTTTGTCAAAGGGGGAGAATGATCAGTAAAATCCAGTTAAGATTGAAAAAGGGGTTTTACTTTGTTTCCATCAATGCCAAAGGGGGATAATGTTGGACATGGTGTTATGGTGTTGGAATTGATGTAAAAAAAGGTCAATATGATCAATGTTGGACATGGTATTATGGTATTGGAATTGATGTCAAGAATATCAATATGGTATTGTCATTATATGTCTTTGAGATCCTAAATATTAGGAGAGATAACGTAGTAGGTTGTGCAAAATACATAGTGTGAGGTGCATAGGAATCCAGTATAATCCTAAAGTTAAAAAGAGGCAACATATTAGGTTGCACGAGATCAGAGCATGAAACGTTAAAACATTTGGAAAGGTCGAAGGAAAGCTCAAGAAAAGGAGTACCGTAAGGAAGTGCAATTGGGATTGAATTCCCAACAGATCAATTGGAGAAAACCCTCAGAACTGTGAGGAAACTCTATTATAGTCAGGAGATATGAAAATTGTCGATCGTTGACCAAAGGAACAGATCAATGATATTGGTTCAGTTGGAATCCAAGTATAAATGCAAAGGGGTTAGGAGGAATCACGTTCATTGATGAAGTTTTCGAGACAATCTAGGACCATCAGATCGAGATGAAGCCAAAGGCTGGGAGAAATTAAATCCCAACCGTCAGTTCAGGATAAATAATCCTCAACCGTATATCAAGACCAATAGGACTCCATAACTTCACCACTTTGGAGAACATTGGAGACAAGGAATAGGCACAAACTCGCGAAGCCCCGAAGTCATGAACTCATGTCGACCGTCAGATCAAAGGAAGAGCTAGGAAATCTTGTCAACTGTTGATCAAGCATAGTTGAAGGATGTGATAAGTGGGGCCAAAGGCACAAAGTCCAAGGGTAAACAAAGGTCATTAGATCAAGACAAGGGAATACCCATGGTGGTAGATATATTCGACGTTTTGAAGATAAATGGATGTAGGAAGGAGACACAATATCCCGGAATCCTAGATTCACCAAAATACCACTAGTCTTCTGATCAAGAATAAGGTTTGGATAATGAATATTCTCTTGGATCATTCGATCGTGCAAGGGAGGGAATAGTCGGCCCGACATTGACCACTCTGGGATTACAAGGAGTCCCAAACAACTAAAACTCCTGAATCCATAAAGTGCAAATCCATAATCATGAAATCCCGTTGTTATTGGATAAATCCATAAGTGCGAACACAAATCGATCTCCCTAGATCCACCTGGATCTAGAACAAAGCAAGACAGAACATGACTCTTTCCCTAGATTCTAACCATTGAATTAAATAGGAGGCAAGAACAAAGAACACACCTTATGATCGCTTCCTTTGGTCTTTGTTGCTTCTGCTTCGCTCCAGTGCTCTCGTACAGTTAAGACCAAAACAATACAAACCAACCGAAGTGAAGAAAGCACAATCTATTCAATAGTGAATCTATGTATATGATCAAGGAGTTATACAATAAAGTGGAATTAGCTTTATGGGAAAGGGGCATATTACTGTATCATATTAATGGAAAGTAAAGATTACAACCTGAGCCTTGATGTTGCAAACTTCCTTTTGATGGCCCTTGGCTCTGACACACACACTTTCTCACTTGCATGAAGAAGATCAACTCCTTTGGATGAACTTGTTGGAGTCTCCTAGCTACTGTAGCATCAGTCCTTCACACAATTCTATCACCAATTCTCTAACGAATCTTGGTTAACCTTTTCCATGAGAATTCCCTCAATATATAGGAGAGAATGAATTACTTACTTGGATAAGAATGATCCCAAAATATCAGGCCATTGGTTGGATGATCAACTCTGTGCATAGAATGATCAACTCTACACATAGAATGAGCAGTTAAATCATCCAAATAGGGTTGAACGATATGTTTGATGTCATGAAAAGCATAATACATAGCGCATTGAAAAGTTGCACCCGCATTCTTAAGTCTGAAAGGAAGTTTCCGATAGGCAAAAGTACCCCAAGGACAAATAAAAGTAGTTTTATGTTGATCCTCAAGAGAAATTTTAATTTGATTATAGCCAGAGAAACCATCCATGAGAGAGAAGATTTCACTTCCAACAAAATCATCGACAATCTGATCGACGAAGGGGGTAGGAAAGTTGTCTTTGGGACAAGCTTTGTTAATATCCCTATAATCAACACAAACATGAATACTGCCTCCTTTCTTGTCAATCGGGATAGGATTGGAAACCCATTCTGTAAGAGCCAACGGATAACTAAAGTCGGCTTTTAGAAGTTTTTCAACTTCGAGCTTGATAGCAGCCGCTTTACGTGGGTGAACTGGACGAAGGCGTTGTCGGATGGGTTTAGCGCCAGGGTATGTCTTTATCTCATGTACAACAATTTCAGGGTCGATACCTGGCATCTCTTTGTAGCTCTAGGCGAAGATGTCACAAAATTCTTTGAACAGAGACATATAGGTGACAATTTTGTCGGAAGAACACGAAGCTCCAATATGGACATTCTCAACAATCCCAGGTTTAATGGATATGTCAATGGGAATCATGGGTGAGATATTACTCAAATTCCCTTCAGCAAACACATCGTGTGTAGTCGTGGGAACCGTCGAAATGACAACAACGATTGACGTATTCGAAACCCATTGGTAGTTCTCAAGAGTATGTTGCCCCAG
>JZKD02S1744259.1:101301-114905 GCA_000966675.3 Picea glauca | reverse complement strand
TTGACATCAATCAATCACTTGACATCAATCAATCAAACCATTGGCATCAATGACAACATGATCCAACAACATGATTGTAATGTTTTTAATTTATTACACATTGTAAATAATTGGGTCATTTATTTAAATCCATAGTAATCAATTCATAACCCATCAAAGTTATGTATGTTAATCATCATGACTATTCAACCTCCCATTAAAGAAAAATACCAATGTCAAAATGCCTAGCACTTTTAAGTGTCTTATTAGTTTCAACCATACCACTTTTACTTCATACTAGCTTCTATATCATACTACAATCATCAAATCATGAAAGTTAATTTTCTTATTTAATAATACAAAAGAAACCACCCTTCATATTCATAACAAAGAAATGCACGAAGTGAGTCTACCTACATTCTTACAAATTCACATGTAACCATTGAAATTTGTAATACAAAAAAATTTAGTACCTAATCAATTAACACCCAAGCATATAAATACAATATTCTTACTTATATGTTGGGCATAAATGATTCAACCTATCCTAGTTTATTTTCCTTGCCTTTGGAGGTTCAAATAACTAATAACACACCACTGATATGCTTAGAACATCTAAACAACAACACTCGACTATACCTCAACAATTTCAGTGCCCTAAATGAAGATCCCTATCTTGACACCCTAAAATTAATGTCAAGCTCCAATTTATTACTAGTTATTACTATCATCCTTGCAACATTTGTTAATCATACTCATATCACTCAATCCACTTATCAAACTCATTAAGGAAGAGGTTTGCCACTTACTTGTAGTAATTTTCTATCTCATAATCAAGAGACACCCTCATTTTATCATTATATTGATTTATCCTAGAAGTGTTTCCTCATATTCTTTAAGCATATCAATGTTATTGATCAATTGTACACCCAAAAATACACATGATCTACACTAAAAAATTCTCTAAACCACTAATTCAATATCATGTCATTCATACTAAGCACTCATGTTGGCTATCTATAACCTCCTAATGGTTAGATGCATGCAACATTTATTCTAACGTGAATTTCCACTTTCCATTCATGAATTTCTCAAATCTAGAGTTTCCTACCATAGTTAATATCCCATAGACACCCCTATGTTTAATCATTATTCAAATCTAATGTCACCATAAATGTTATGAAAATTCTTCTAATGATCCATGTCATTATCCCGAATAGAACAATTTTTAGACCTTTATATGATGATTCTTCTCTTTCTACCTATATGATGACACTTTCACAATTTAACAATAATTTTGTAGAGTGTTACCTATTTTACAAATACCTCAAGTGTACTAAGTTATCCCTTTTTTGGTCTTCAAAATTTTATTACCATTTCCACACATAATCATTTAAAATTCACCTCGATTATTGCATCATGATTTATCTACAATTTTTCCATCATGATTATCCTACCATGACTATTGTTTCATTATTCCATATTTATTACTCCATCATTATTGCATCATAATCGATCCAATCTTACCTACCATGATTATCACACCATGGATTTTCCATGATTTCTTGTGATGATTATCCTACCATGAATCTGCCATGATTACTCCACGATTATTCCATCATGACTATCGCATCACTACTATTCCAGGATTATGCCATGATTACGTAGCATGATTATCCCATCATGAATATTCCATAATATTCCATTGTAATTCAAAAACATAATGATTTAAGAAACTTAGAAAAAATGGGTGTTATTGCTAGCACCAATGTTCATTTTATGGGTTGATTTTAAGGTTTTGTTTGAAATGGTACACATTGTGAAGGCCATGATTCGAAATTAGCTATAATTTTAACCCCGAAAAAAAGTGGGTGATGCTAGGCGCAACATTTTTTTGTTTGCTTGCTAATTTCAAGGTTTTTGTTTATAACAATATGGTGATTTAAGGCCACGGTGGAAAATTGTTGAGGATCTAACCTCGTAAAAAAGGTGATTTAGGGAACACCACTTTTCAATTTGGGGGTTGATTTTGTTATTTTGGACTAAAAAATATGGGTATTTAGGGTTAGAGACTAGAGTTCTCATTTTGAAGTCACAATTCTCGTCAAGTCAATAACTATTTTTCAACTTATCACATACCAATCCTCACTACTTAAAGTCAAATGAAATCACAAAAAAATCATAATGACCTTCATGTGTTACAAAGTTGTTTTAGGGATGTCTTCCTCCCTCATTCTAATTTGATGATATCCTAATTGGAGTTCCAACTTGGTTAAGGAAATGGCTCCCCATAATTCATCTAATAATTCATCAATGATAGGAATATGAAACTTATCATGAATGGTGATCTTGTTGAGATCTTTATGATCTAGATGCATATGCCATGAACCGTCCTTTTTAGAAATCATCATCACTGATGAAGATAAATCACTTTGGCTAGGTCTAATGACATCAATATCTAACATTTCTTGAACAATATGCTCAATATCACTTTTTTACCATAGGAGTATATATATGGTATGATGTTATGAGGAAGGATGATTGATTACAAGTGAATACCATGATCATTTTCTCGAATAGGTGGGATTCCTTTCGAAATCTCTGTAAATACCTTCGAGCGATTGTCGATAATTATTTTGAGATCCAAGGGAATAGAGAGTTTATGTGTTTGAACATTTAGTGAGAACAATTGTGAAATTACACCATGGTGTCCCCTTTTTTAAACAAATTTTCCATGCTATTAGAGGTTATCACTTATAGGGTTTTTCTCCAATACCTTTCATCTCAAATTCCTCGCTTTTCGAGGAAAATATCATGAAAAGTTCCCTAAAATTAAAATCCACTATTCACAATGATTATAACCACTATACCCCTAAGACCACATCAATATCACACATTTGGATTGCAATAAATGATCTATCCATAAAATAATCCCCCATAGTTATCTTAATTCTATGATACTTCCAAGAACAATTTATGGTACCTCCATCTACAATAATTACCTGAAACTTTGGTGCTACATATATAAAACAATTTATAAGTTTGGCCAATTGATAGTTAATGAATTTATGGGTACTACTAGAATCAATCAACACTCAATTGCCTTCCTATATATATATATATATATATATATATATATATTCCATCTTGAGAGTTTGAGGAATGTTAATTGTATCCAAAGCATGAAAAGATATTGTACGGGTACTCTCTTCTAGTTCTTCACAAGGTCCCAATGTGTTTTGTTCTTAATCTTCAGAATCTATGTAGAATAATTTCTTCTCATTACACTTATGTCCTTTACTGTACTCATTATCGGAATTGAAACATATCCTTTTTTTCTTCTTTCACCTATTTACTAAGGTGTCAACCTTGTAGGTTAAGTGAGGCTAGGAATGTGATCATTTTCCTCTCTATAGAATTGCACATCTTCCTTCTCTTGTGTCAAGGATGAACTCTCTAGAGGTTTATCACGTGTAGAATTTTTTCCAACACCCTTCTTCATGCGAGCCAAAAATAATGTTTACTTAAGATTCACATGTTTTTTCTCTTTATCATTTTTTTAATCACACTAAACAAATATTATAATAAAATGTTATAAAAGTTTTAAGTTAATATACATTTATAAACCCATATTTGGGGATTGTTTTGTAGGATGACTTTCAACCTATTACAACTTCTAAATTTTAATCTTATGTTGTTGAATTTTTTTAAGATGTAGTTACGATTATTTTCAGGTTCCCATTAGTCCCATTTAATTTGTACCTTCCAAGATAAAATTCTGCATGCATTACKAGACCTTTTTGTTTTCCCCCTATTTAAAAAGAATTCACTTGTCTAAACTATTATGTCAYCAATACTACATWWCTAGGTGTGAAGTTTGGACTTGAAACATATTTTTCTATCTTATTTTTTAATTCCATAGGAGACACTTGATTTGGAGTTTTCTATGTTCAGATRTGACTATTTTACGAAGAACATTTGTTTGAAACTAGTTCAAGGACTAGTAAAAAAACCTAACTTACATAGATTATAAATAAAAAATTATAGTGAACCAAAATCTTAAAGTTTGATACAACATACTTGGATTTGTCCTTTATATGCCCTGAAAATTTCACTCACTAAAATTTCGCCAAGAAAATGTCGGAGTGAAAATGGTAATAAGACTTGCTTCAAGGAGTCAAACAAAGGACCATCCACTTTGATACCAAATGTTATGGACCAAATACCTGAAATAACATAAAAATATAAATAATTTAAGCAAGTCCATGCCTTGATAATGATAAAGAGTCAATGAATAAGAATTTTTTTTGAGATGACCACCTCCTTTTACAATATATCAAATGCATTAGACACGATGATTCTTAAAACTAGATTTCTTTAATATATATATAAAACACAACATACAATTACAATAAAAGGTCTAGCTAATTAATACTAACAATAATAATATAGAAATAAATCTATAATATGTAATCCATATGTTTTTGTTTTTTTTACACAAACTGGGAAATATTTTGTATTATAATGGTGTGGTCAAGACCATCCAATTACAATAGATCAGATTCATATTTACAGAGCTATATAACTATTCAAAACTGGTTGGATGAATCCTATTTCCCAAAAATATTCTAGATTTCCCCTAATCTTGCTCCATACTATAGCACTACTACAACTTTGAATAATATGCAAAAGGTAAAAAATACCAACTATACATATACTGAGGGAAAACATATATAATTTGAAATGTTTTTTTATAAACTACCGATTTCATTTTGAAGCCTTGATATTCCTTGTTGATTCCAATCCTTAACCACATGTTTGTTGAGGTATGGAATTGGAGCTATTGATGCCTCTGATACAATTCTTGCACTTCTTGATGATGAAAAATGAACTCTGGTCTCCTCTCTCTGATCCAATTGCCTACGAAGAACCTCATTTTGAGTACTCAAAGCATAAACTTTGTCTTGGAGTTGGAAAATTAAAGTGTGATGTTGTACCAAAGTATCCAAAACATATGAGACAGTCGAACTAAGAGAAAATTACCTGATAAACAATCTATGTTGGTCTTCAGAATCATTTTATTCCATTTCTCTATCCTTTAAATGCCCAAGATTTCGTGGGTCCATTCTTTTCCACATCGGAACGATCTTCATGATCTAAATATAATTCTCAGGGATGAAGAATTCTTTGCAAGGAAAATTTGATGCTGATATGGGACCAACACTAATCCCAAGTATCCAATCCAACCATGCAAACACGATAATGCAACTAGAAAATTTCAAATATATTATAGAATAGGTGACCCAACGCTTGTCCCTCATGACTACCGCAAAGACAAACCTTCCCAACAAGAGATAACCAGTAGACACCAAAGACAAGGAGACATAGGGATGCTTCCAACTAATGACACAAGCTTCTCTAATTTCTTTTTTAACCACGCTTCCTCCTTTATTCCTCCTTATGACAATACATGGAAATCTTAGCCTACTAGAATGATTACTAAAACTGGGACGTACCTGAAATGCCTGAACTTTCCAAATTCTCTCGTGTCCAACCTCCACTACCACTCTCTTGCTGACATCCATTGCCAAATTAATATTCTTCCAATGTCTTATCTGTGTGTTTCCAATGTCCAGAGGAAGTGATATCAGGACCAAAGCCATTGTTAATCCCCTATGATGGTACAAACAATGATTCACCACACTAAATGAGACCTCGACTCACCCTCTACCCTAATGACTCTTCCTTTGTCGTCAAAGCCTTGTCTTATCCAAATCCACAAAACCATATGCATGTGTAAGAGCCAGGAAAAGTTCCCACACATCCACCCACGAGCCACGTGGAAGGAAAGAAACTTTGAGGGCCCTACCATATGATCATGGAGGAGAGAGGAAAATCTATATGGATTCATCCCTCAGGAGTGCTATGGGATTTCCTATGGCCAAATTGGCCATTTTGCCAGCTACACTATTGTATTGTTGGACCACATGGAACAATTTCACTTGGAGGTTTCAAGGTGAAAGATGAATATGATCCAAATGTTTATTTAAACAAATATCCTTTGGTGAGGAGTCAAAAACCAAAAATATGATAAAATTCTTTGAATCCCTAATTATATTGAAGAATATAATTTTCTGTTGCTTGACCAATTGGATGCCCTAGAACAAAGTGTAAGCTTATGCTCTGTTGTTAGTGGCTATTCCCAAATTCTAATAATAATAAAAAAAATTGTGTCCTCTAGGTCCATACAATACCCCCCTGCACCCGCCTCCACTAGGTTACCCTTGGAAGCCCCATCAAATCATGAGGTATGAATCAATTGAGTGGGAATCCAAGAATCAAGATTTGATGAAGGAAATTAAAGTTTCCAACTTGATCGGTGGGGAATCTTAGACTTAAAAAGAAAATAAAGATTGAATATTTTTACCCAATATTCCTCATCCAGAGAGAATGAGGGGATATATTCTTGTTGAAGATGTTTGGAGTTCATGAATTCAACCAAATGAATCATGTCCTAATTAGCAACTAGACTGGGGGGGAACGCTTGTTTTGAAAAACTGTACGATTCCTTGGTAACCATATTTTCCAATAAACATATTTAGAAATGTATTTCCATAGTATTTTGAAGATTATTTTCCTTGAAAAGTACCTTGATAATAGTGCTCCCATTTTCAAAAAAGTTTTTTAAAGCTAGTTGGCCACAGAATTTTTGAGCATAGCTCTTAAAGATAAAAGAAAAAACCTATTTTGAAAATTCATAGTCTCAAAAGAGATGTTGTGTTGATTCAAGATTTATTTCACACAACACACACTGAAATGGACCCTGAAACCCTCTCCTCAAAATATTTTCACCAGTAAGTATATTCCCACGTGCAAGGGTCCAAAAAAATATGTTGATTTTTGGAAAACCATATGGATTCCAAATGTTCTTCCACCAAGTAGACCTTTCTAGAAGGTTTTTTTGAGCTATAAAAGTTTGATATCTTTCTTTTACTGATTAACCCTTATAACCCCAACCACGAAAATCTTGATTTTTCCAATGAATGCGAGCCACCCCCTTAGAGAATTAATAAGGGAGTAGGACCAATTTTGCAACTGTGGTGGTAGTTCCTCGAGATTCCATATTTTCCAGGAACCATCTTTATTCCATGCAAAGATATGGAACAAATTTGATTTATGATGAGTGTCCAACCACCTCTTTAATTCTTCATATAGTGAATCTTCTTTCAGAGGGATTAAGTTCAAAATCTTGTCCTTCCATAGGTTGATGGATTTTCCATTACCTGGGACCCAATATAGATCCTTTTGAAAAAATAAAATGGAGGTGTGGAGAAACTTCCAGATAAGAGAGCCGAGAGTATGTGGGGGGATCGAAGCTACACAATGCCTTCTCTTTCCCAAGCCATATTTTTTAACAATATATAATTTCATCCATTCTTTATTTCCTGTGAAAATCTTCCAAAGAATATTTGAGCCCAAATCTATGTTTACTAAGTCTGGATCCCAAATTCCTAGCCCCCCATGTTCCTTGGGTGTTTTTACAATATTCCAATTAACCAACTGGAATTTATTTGTATTAGATTTTCCTCCTTGCTAAAGAAAATTTCGAGTGAGATGGGACAAGGCCTTTTTAATTACCATAGGCGCCAAGAAGGAAGAAAATTGAAATAAAGGAAAGGGGGATAAAATTTATTTGATTAGGACCAAACGCCCTGCTAGATTTAACCAAATATCCCCCCACACTTCCATCTTTTCTCTGATTTTTTGTAGAATTATATGCTAGTATTCCCATGGGAGTGATTTTAAACAAGTAGGAATCCCAATATATTTAAAAAGATTATAATCATCTAGAATAGGGAAGGATAATATTTGAGAGATGGACAAGAGACACCCCACATTGATGTTCCAGTAATATATCTGACTTTTATTCTTATTTATGAGACCTCCATATATCTGAATAAATCAATCCAACACCAATTTAAAATTCCTTTCCATAATTCTAGAAGCACCACCTAATATTAAAGTATCATCAACAAACTGGGATTGATTAATTATTTTGACTCACCTGGCTATAGAAGAATTCAAATTGAGCCATTGATACGGTCCCATTCCAAATGATGATTTAGATATTCTAACATAAGAAAATATAGTAGAGTTGATAGAGGGAAGCCCTGTCTTAATCCTCTTGAGGCTTTGAAGAAAGGAGTTGGTATTCCATTGATTAGAGGAGCTATCCAAGGATTAGAAATACAAGAATTCACCCAAGAAATAAAATATTGATTAAACCCAAAGTTTTTGAAAACAACCTTGAGAAAGTCATGGTTTACTCTATCAAAAGCATTTTCCATGTCAATTTTTATCACCATACTTTTTTCTCCTCGATTATGACATGAGTGAATTTCCTCTTGAACTAAAATTATGTTGTCCCAAATTTTTCTTCCCACTACAAACCCTCCTAGATTGGGAAGGATTAAGGAACATAGGAGAAGATTCAATATGTTATCTATGATCTTTTCCATGATTTTATAAGAGACATTACAGAGTGAAATGGGATGAAATATATCTAAGGAGGAAGCTCCTTTTTCTTTTGGAATCAAAGCCAAAAAAGTTGAGTTTATAGCTCCCCTTAATCGATAATATTTTTGAACATATCTGATCATTCTAATGAAATAAAATTTAATAATAGAACAACACCTTTTATATAAGTGAATGGTGAACCCATCAGGACCTAGAGACTTATCCATATTAAATTGATTGATTGCCTTCAATATTTCCTCTTCCTCTATTTGTTTATTTAGCTCTTGATTATTAGTTTCTGAGACAAATTGTGGGAGGTGAGAGATGAAGTTGTTAATCAACTCCTCATCCATTTCTCCTTCTTTCGTATACAATATGTTAAAGTGCCCCATTGCCTGTTGTTTTATTTCTTCAAAATCCTAAATTAATTCTCCTGTTGGGGACTTAATTTCATCTACTTTATTTTTCCATTGTCTTACTTTAGCTTGCTTATGGAAAAAAAATGTGTTCTTGTCCCCATCCCGGAATCATAAAATTCTTGATTTTAGCCTCCACATCGTTTATTCATCTCTTAGAGATTTAATATATTCATGGTGTGCAACCTATTCCCTTTGTATAAGTTTTGGTTGAACATCCATTGTCTCTATGCTTTCTTGTATGTCTTCTAAATTTTTCTTCTTTTCCTGAATATCCAATTGAAGAGGACAAGAGAAGTTTTTTTTCCCAAATCTTGATTGTTGATTTTGTGAGCTTGAGCTTCTATTCCCAAATGTGCATTGTGGACCTTATGATTCACTGACACAAGTTTATGGATATAAGGAGGAAAAATTAGACTTTTCCATCTATAGGGGATTAAATTGAAAGGGAATAGGCCCCCAATTGACTTGTTTTCCAAAAGTTAAGGAGATAGGGTGATGATCAGAGCTATCCCAGGGAATAATTTTGGAGAAGAAAGAAGTTGTAAGAGAGAGAAATGAGCTACTTATTAGGAATCAGTTTCCATGTTGTCTCTTAGATGGAGTACTAGACCGAAATAACCTTCCATGGTTATTAACAGAGCAACAAAGCAAAGATGTAAAAGAGGTCATTCAAAGAATTAAATTTTCCACTGGTTTTGCTTCAAACATAAAAAATATCTTAATGAAGAAAGGTGAATTTGGTGGGGTAAAAACACATGATTGGAATACCTTCATTAAGGTAATAACTTTGGTATACATATTTATATATATTGGCCTTATAGATTTTTTATTTTTTATTTTTATTTTTTCTTGTCTACTTTGGTTGAAACAAATAACGATTCATTTTTTTGTCACAGTATGTTCTACCAATATCTCTCCCAAACGAATTTGACAACAACGTCAAAAAATTTATATATGATCTTGGAAAATACATGAGGTAAGAAGTAGTTGTGATTTATATGCAAAATGTTCTTTCAAATTATTGTTGTACTTAATGCCACATGTTTTACTTGTAATGTAATATATTATATTATGTTATGTTGAAACATGCTATTTTCTTGTGTCATGATCTCATGTAGATGGTTGTCATTGAAAGAAATTCATGAAGATGATATAAAGTATTGGAAGAGAGAAATTCCTCGTCTAATGTGTGAAATGCAAAAGTATATACCTCCTACATTTTTCAATGCAGGAGAACACTACCTCATACACCAAGTTGAGGAGATTGAAATTTGTGGACCTGTTCACACAAGGTCAATGTGGATGGTGGAGAAGCACTTGAATAATTGAAGGTGTTGGTTAGACAAAGAGAACGTCCTCAGGGTTCTATTTTGGAGGAATATATGGTATATCAATCCATGGTGTATATTAGTCAGTATCTTCCTAAATTAGTAGCGCCAACTATGCATGCATTGGATCGCATTTGGGATGTGAACTCCATCAAAAAATTTGAAGATCAGGAGCATCCATTGGGGAAAGGTAGAATGAAAAAAATGAGAGGTAATATATTAATAATTGTGAAAATTTATTAATATATTACTGATCTTATGAGGCGAGACGAACCTGTTAAGCTCTCTTGTTCCGTTCTCTAGTTTAGTGGGCTTCACATACCGAATCGTGCCCTTATGGACCAGATCGGGAACTATTTATTGGAGTACCAATCTTATGATACGTTATTCCTTCTTTTCTTATATTTTTCAATATCTCTCAATTGTATACTTCATTTTTTGAAGATTTAAGTAGTGATATTAGAGGAGTTTAGTATTTTTTTCATCAAATGACTGAAACTAGTGTTTTTCCTAAATTATTACTATTTTTGCAGTTCTCGAGGGGAGATAGGAGTGGGAGAGATATCAGATTTTATGCAATGAGGATGAGGAAGTTCTAGAGCAGTTATGAAGGGGAGATGAGTTGGGAGGGATCCCAGATTACTGCTATGAGAATGGGACGATTACAAAGCATTTATGTAGGGAGATAGGTGTGATGGGAATAAGTTCCTTGACGAGGCAGTTATCAGTTGTGATAAGGCGTGGAGAGGCAGTTATAAAGATTTTATGAGGGGAATAGGTGTATAAGAAGTGATTTTAGGTTGGGAATATGTGACTTTACTGTGAGGTGATCCCGTTAGCTATCCCGTTTCCACCCACTTATGAAACTTTAAGCATGATTTCATCTCTGGCACCTCAATTGGTGAAGTATTCCACCTATTTCAACTTAACCAATCTTCTACCTCTGGCACCCATTTAACCGAGGATTTCACTTCAACTAGGATTATACATAGTGGAGGAGTAATTGGTTCCATCTATTGAAGAATAGTAATGGTTTTCACTTGGTGAAGAGGCATAACTGTATCTACCTAGTGAAGAGGAGTAATTGTTTCAACCAGTGGAGAGGAGAACCTGTTTCCACCCCAACTAGTGAAGAGAAGTATTTTTTTCCACGAGGGAATAGGAGTTGTTAGGTGAGCCAAGAAAATACCCAATACGAAGGAATATGAGTCGTTAGGCGAGGGAATGATTAGAACACATCATGTAGGCCATAATTAGAACACATAATGTTTCGAACACACTATGTAGTCGGGAATGTACCATGTAGGTGAGAATACATTATGTAGGCAGGAACGTACCATGTAGGAGGGAGTACATTATGTAGGTGGTTATTCGAACACACTATGTATAGCCTCCTATATATGAGTAACTATCAACGAGCTACTTTGTGATCTGAGTGATACTCTTTCTTCACTAACCAGATATAGGTTGACACCCTTACAGTTGTTACCGGAAGCTACTAATACAATACATTAGCTCACTGAACGAGGGCTAAACCAACCTGCGAACTCCAATAGTTGAGGTAGAAGCAGTGACCGAACCTTCCCTCGTACTTATCTTGCTCGACTGATATTCCTTTAGGTCAGCCGAGAATATGTATCTTGTTCCTAGGGATTTTTCTTTCATACTACTTTGAGAACATTCACTTTATATATGAGATAGAACAACTATAGCAATTAGCAGATGAAGGAAACGCCTCATTAATAATGCATATAAAGTTTCATTTTTTGTGTATATGATCATACTCATTAATATATTAATATAATTTATTTCATAAATTATAAATCTTTATAATTACCTGCATATTGTACGTTATAACTAATATTTAATATTGGTGAATTATGTTTTTTTTATTCAGTTGCTCAAGAGTGGGATGCACTACATTTATACATTGCAAATAATATTGACTGGATGAATGTATGGATTGAAAGATGTAAAAAACATAATGGAGGTATGCTATCATGGAAATCACTGTCTGAATTGGTTATAGAAGCTCGTCGTAACGAAGATGCCAATGTTAAGAAGAGGGAAATTGATCTAGCATATGATTTGAAAGATGGACAGGTAAGAAAATTCACCCATTTTATTCAGTTATTTTATATTATATTAATGTGACTACATATGTACTGTATTTTTCAGATACTTTCAAAGTTATATAAATATATGTTAATTTATTAATTGACAATGCATCTTTTACATATCTGACATATTGCAGTTGAAACACCACAAGGCTATGTGGTGCAATGGTCGTAAATTTCGCATCAAACAATTGGATGAAACTAGGAAAAATTATGATAGTGGGATAACTGCAGTATTCCAGGCCACTAATGTTTCCTCTAGGAGTGACAGACATCCCTGAGAATCTGAAAATAGATACTACGGGTATTTAAATGATATACTTGAGTGTGACTTTAATTCCTTCAAATTAGTTAAGTACGATGTCAAATGGTATAGGTTACGAATGCATGAACGTGATGAGGAAAGAAATGTTATTCAACATACCAACGGATTTCCAATGATTAAAACAATGGTGTTTGAAAGAGGACATGATCACTATGTTTTTCCAAGCCAATGTGAAGATGTCTTTTACTCAAATGTTCCCGGTGAAAGGGATTGGTCATTTTTTGTTAGATATGATCCAAGAGGAAGGCCAATTAAGTATACTCATTTACAAAAGAAGATGATATTGAAGATCAAGAAGATGATTTGACAAATCAAACAGAGTTCGAATATCATGGAGGGTCGACAAATGAAGAAGACAAAGAAGATCATGATCCAGGCTTAGGAGATAATATTGCAATTCTTGATGATGGTGTCGATGAAAATATGCTCAAAAATGACAATGATGACGATGATGATATCATCAATCCTTTCAACATCGTTTCATAAATGAATGATGATACATATGTCGAGTTTGATGAAGAAGATCATAATAGAGAATACATATGATTACATAGATGTTGAGGTTTTATTAGGTACGTGACTATATATATTTTAATTTGTATGAATTATTCTCTTAAAATAATTTAATTTTAATGTCATGGGTTAATTACATGTTTTTAATTTTTGGGAATCAATTGAGAGTGAAGTGAGGGGGAGGGGAGGGGCCATGTGAGCTTCCATCTTCACGTGGTTGGCCTTGTTCAGTAGAGGATCAATTATTCTTGAAACCAAGAGAAGATCTTTCATTTTTATACCATCATGATCGTATAAGATTTCATCAATATTTTTACCTATTTGAATCTTCTTAGAATTGAGATTTGTTACATAGTCATTGAAAAAAGACAAAAGACCTATGTAATGGATATTAATTTGGTCTTTG